>JAXQQM020079842.1:0-245984 GCA_034641835.2 Pinus albicaulis | reverse complement strand
AATAAGTTATTTTCCTTCTTAGATGGGTTCAGTGGGTACAATCACATTCAAATCAGCCTTGAAGACCAGGATAAGACTACTTTCACCTGCCCTTGGGGTACCTTCGCTTATAGATTCCTACCATTTGGGTTGTGCAATTCCCAACTACCTTCCAAAGAGCTGTCATGAGCATATTTTCTGATTTATTCCATGACTTTGTCGAAAACTACATGGATGATTTCACACCATATGGGGATGATTTCCAGGAAGCTCTCTCTAGTTTTGGTAAAGTACTAAGAAGGTGCATTGAGATGCATCTCTCATTGATCCCAGAAAATTTTGAATTCCTGAAGAAATCAGGGGTTGTATTAGGAAACTCCATATCCGAAATAGGAATACAGGTAGACCCGAACAAAATCACAATCATCAAAAGGGTACCTGCTCCTAAAAATAAAAAATATGTCAAGAGTTTCTTAGGCTTAGCTGGTTACTATATAAGATTCATCAAATATTTTAGCAAGATGGCTTCAACATTATTTGGGCTTTTGGCCAAAGATTATGAGTTTATTTGGTCTGGTCCTTGTCAAGATGCTTTCGAGCTCATTAAGAAAAAGTTGAATACTTCCCCCATCCTCCGAGGTCCAAATCGGAATCTTCCTTTCCACATCCACACTGATGCATCCAAGAAAGTTGTAGGGGTAGCATTAGGACAACTGGAGGACAAAATCCCTTATGCCATTTATTTCATTAGCAATAACTTTTCCAACGCCGAGCTGAATTATATTGTTACTAAGAAGGATATGTTAACCATTTCCCATGCTTTGAACAAATTCAGGCATTATGTAACTGGATATCATAACATTGTTCACACTAACCATGCAACCATCAAGTATTTAATGAAAAAACTGAATGTTAATGCTAGGATAATTACATGGTTGTTACTTTTGCAACAATTTGATTTGACTATTGTTGATAAAACTGGAAAGGAGAATATTGTTGCATATTTTTTGTCCAGGTTAGCTCTCCCTGCAAGTGAAGAAGGAATGGTGGATGACCAGCTGCCAGATGAGCATCTCTTTACTATTTCAGCACTCTCACCATGGTTTTCTGATATAGCCAACTACTTGGTTGCTGGGATACTCCCTCCTAATCTTTCATTCAGGGAGAGGATCAGAATCATCAGAAAAAGAACCCCTTTCACATGGATTGGGGGGGAACTTTTCAAGCTAGGCCCTGATCAAATCCTAAGGAGATGTGTGAGGGAGGAAGAAGTTTTTGATATCCTCTCTGCATGTCATGACATCCCATGTGTAGGCCACTTTAGTACAAAGATAACTACTTACAAAGTTTTGCAGACAGGATGCTATTGGCCTACCCTTCACCAAGATTCCAGAAGATACACCAGCAAGTGTGACTAGTGCCAAAGGATGGGGAAACCCACACAAATGTATGAGATGCCTTTGCACCCTCAGGTGGCTCTTGAGCCATTTGACAATTGGGGCATGGACTTTGTTGGACCTATCGATCCTCCATCTGGAAAAAATAAGTATATCATAGTCTGCACAAATTACCTGACAAAGTGGGATGAAACAAAAGTAGTGAAGATAGAAATCGAGGAGAAAGTAGCAAAATTTTTGAATGAGAATGTGTTTTACAAGTTTGGATACCCCATAGAAATAGTCACTAATCGGGGAGCACAATTCACTTCTCACATCATTGAAAATATTTTGAGGAAGCGCAAGATTAAACATATAACTTCTAATGCCTATCACCCTCAGGTGAATGGCCAAGTAGAAGTAACTAACAGAGCTTTATAGATAATCCTCACCAAGATTGTGAGCAGCAGCAGAAAATATTGGGCAGATAGATTGGTAGAAGCTACTTGGGCCGACAACACTACTTGGAAGACAACAACATGATTCACTCCTTATGAACTAGTCTATGGTAATAAATCTCTACTCTCATTTGAGTTTGAATTCAATACTTTAAGGACAGAGGCTGAATTAGATCTAGATCTATCAAATGCCCAAAAAGAGAGATTGATGCAACTAAATTGATTGGATGAGTTCAGAATGCAAGCACTTCTACACACAGAGGTATTCTAGCTGCAAAGGAAGGTATGGCATGACAAGAATATTAAGGAGAAGGCCTTAAAAGAAGGAGATTGGGTGTTGTTGTATGATTCAAGGTTTAAAGACTTTAAGGGAGAAATTTATGACAAGATGTTTGGGACCTTACACAGTGGAAAAATGTTTTGATAATGGCGGAGTTCAAATCAGGACCATAGATGATGAAGGAATCCCCTTGTTTTTCAATGCTCATGGACTTAAAATTTACAATAAGCCCTTATCTAGGGAAGAGTTCATAAATTCAATAAGAAGAGAGGTGTATGTAATGGGAAACTCCATAGTTTCCAACACCTCCTAAAAATAAAAATAAGATAAAAATAAAAATAAAATAAAAGAGGGGAAAAATAAAGGTCCATGGGTGAAAACCTCTCTGAGGCACTCCAAGAAAGCTTGTGGGTTGAAAACCTCAATGGAGGTAGCCCATTTTCTCTCTAAAAAAAAACTAACAAACAAAAATACGCATCTCTTTGTTTGTTGTTTTGCGGGTTATTAATGGTTTCTGTAACCACAAGGAAGCAGTCATATTCTTCTCTCCCCTTCTATTTTACCATCCATCCCATCATTCACTCCATTCATTTCCATAACTCCTTCCAACACCTCCATACACCATATTCTTCCATTACTCAGCACAATGTCACAAAAGACAGCAAGCCACAAACTGCTACAAACATCAGGAAGCTCCTTCAAAAACAAAGTTGTTCATGGACTGCAAAGAAAAACAAGAAGGAAAGCTGCATAACGGACTCCAGGAGAACGAAAATGCCACCCACGGCATCTTGAGAACCCCACGCAACATCTACCGCAGAAAGAAACAACAAGAAAATATTAGCAGCTCACTCACGAAGCTACTCATTTAGTAAGATGCTCACTCAAAGAATAGGAATATAGTGAATAACGCAACATCTAAAAGGATTGTCTCCTCAATCCAGATCCTGCAAATGCCTTGGCAACATTAGGTAAAGTCAAGTATAGCTTCTCACCCCTCACTATGCATCCATAATATCCAAATGTAATTAAATTTGTAGACCTAGAGTTTAAGGGGTAGAAAGGTGGCCAGTTATCTTGGCCACCATCGTGAAGTGTGACTAGGGAGAAATACAAAGTCACGCCACCTGGATATGAAAAAGAAAAATTTAAATCAAGTGGAGTGGAGGAGAATGAGGGGAAGAAACATACAGTCCAACATGAATTATTAGAGAGAAGGAAACAATGGTCTCTAACGGAAACTAGAGCTGAGGCCGAGTTACATAAGCGCTCCAAAATTAGTTGCGCAATCTAATAAAAAGAGATCTTGTTTCAGCCAAACCAGCGAATTGAGAATTTTTTATGGAAAGAGACCGAAGGGATCTTGCAGCATAGAAGTACTGAGTTTTGGATGCGTATTTGAATAGTGTGCAGCAGCAGCAGCAAAACAACATCACCAGCAGTTGAGCTAGCTTCCGAAGTATACCGCATATCATACACAGTAGCAAGGGACAAAGGGAATCTTTTATAGCAACCCAAACAAAGTATAATTATACTCCTAGCCTTAGAGAAGAAGGAGAATAAGATCCAAAAGAAGAACCAAAAGAAGAAGAAGAGACAGAGGGCCAAGGAGAAACAGAAGAAATGGAAATGGAGACAGAAGTCATAAAGGTAGTAGAAATTGAGCAAGAAGAAGACTCACTGCACTGCCCAACATCCCCTCAAAACCAAGAGGAAGTTTCCACCTTAGCTTCTTTGAACACAAAGAGAGAAAGGCAAGCCTCTATGTATTTCAAAACTAAAAAGAGTCATAGGGTAAGTGAGAAAGAGCCAGAAACTCCTCCCAAGATCTCCATCATCATTGAAGAATCACCAAGGGAGGAGGAAACAATCAGAGAGAAATTTCTGAAGGAGCAGCTACAGTTGGCACAGGAAAATAATATAGCACTAGAGTAGCACTTGCAGCAAAAAGGGAAACACGTAGCCACCATGGTAGACTTATGCATAGAATTCCTTTAGCACAAATTCCCTACTGACTCATATGTTGTGTACCTCAAGGAGAAATGGATCCTATTTCAAATCAAAACTCTAGCCTCCCATGGATCCCTACCTTTCCAATATTGTAGGCAATTCATGGATTTATACAAGCAAGCTAACATGGTTGATTAGGAAAATATGGAAGAGTATTGTGTGCATAACCTTGTGCTGACAAATATGGATACTTGGGACCCCAATCCTACAATGGGGGATATGTAGTTGATGGCTCTAGTATCTTGGATGATGAATGAGGACACTAGAGCAAAAGATATATGGAGGGTCATGAGAAGAAGAAATAGAGAACCCTTACATATCAGGCTAGAAATTTTCAGCCCAAGAGGAGTCATCCTTAACCGTCGAGAGATTGAAAATGACCCTGCACTAGTTGAAAGATACCTCTAGACTCAAACATACATAATAGACCACTTTGATGATGTTTCTATGGAGATATAAGATGAGTGCATTATGGCCATCTAGAGGAGATGGAACGACCTCCCTCACAGCCTCAAGAACAGGGAGTACCATACCCCAGAAAGACTGAGGGGTGCCTTGGAAATAGCACCCTTATACAAGAGGGCCAAGGAGGCCAAGAAGATCCAATGGCTTGGTCTCAAGCTCATTCCACCTTTTCTATTGGTGCTTAATGATGAAAGGGACACAGATGAACAAGATAGAGAATGGGAGAATGCATAAAAGAGTAATGGGTTTTACCCCCATGAGGGGGCTCCCACACTTCTTCCTCAAGAAGTCAAGGGGGTTGTCAAAGATGCAGGAGGAGGATTAGTTGCTCATAGGATGAGAAACCTTTCAGTAGGGGAGTGATAATGAGCTTCATCATTAGACATATTTGGAGGGGTTAATGGCCACCTTTTTTCCTTCTTAAATCTCTTTTTCTTGAATTTTTATTGTTATTTGGTTTTATGATGCTAGTATAGGTGGTGATTGAGGCTAACATACTCTGAGTGCCTAATATGAGGTTGAGTGCAGAAAATCATGAGTAATTGGCATGATTTTTGAATATTTTATCATAAATAATTGAAGGAGACAACAAGGAGATTTTATAGGAGAATTGTCCACCCTCCTTAACTCTCAAAGGCAGCCAAAGGATCCCCAAGAATTCTCTCCAAAAATTTGAATTCCAGAGGCAACTAAGAAACTAAAATACCAAAGTGCACTCAATCTCTGTTTACTTGGAGTCAAGTGGACTCAATCACTATTTTCAAGGGATTTGTTGGTAGCTGCCCTGTAGAATAAATAGAGCAGAGCTAGAGCTAGGAAGGATTCAATTTTTTTGGGAACTTTGCTACAAGCTATTGAGCTTTTGATTATTGTACTCAGTGATTAAACTTTGAGAAATGTACGAGACTATTCTTTCATGAAATGAGCAAACTGATTTCATTTTACTGATTTAAGTTCCATAGAGTTAGGTGTGTGGGTTAGGGTCCAATCCATGTGCCTCAGCCTCTCTATTTTACTTGTTCTTTGCTTGTTATCAATAGATCTCCTTCCGATAGTTTCATTGTTGTTTAGTTTTGTTTTCAATGTGTTGTTGTAGGTTTAATTTGCTTATGAGTAATAGAATAGAGGAGAAACTTCAAAATCTATGGATCAAGACCTCCCTTCTCTTCTCTGCCAATAGAGCTTGAGGAGGGTGAACCTTCCCACAGACCCAAAAATTGATTTATGTTCACTATTTCTGAGAATAGGGTAGAGTTGCATTACCATTTTCAGCCTTCCTTTTGTACTGTATTTTCACGCATTTGTATGTTCTCCGTGCATGTATTAGTAGAGTTGTTTGCAGGAATAAGAATCAAAGTACCAGGGAAGTCCATTTGCACCTCCCTACTTCATTCTCCATCTCTCTTTTTTTCACCTCCATCACTGTTGTTGCACCTCCATCACCCTCCTATTTCTTTTATTGCAATTGCCTCCCCTTTCATTCATAAGACACTTAAAAATGCGAGGTCCTCATCAAAACTCCTACTACCATACATCAGAAATCACAAATTTTATCTTTTATTTGGTTCTCATTAACACTTACCGCTCCAAAATCCGATTGCGATAACTCTTTGTACTCCGCCGCATCGCACATCGCAAATCATATTTTTTATTTAGTTCTCGTAACACGTTTCACTCCCAACGCCGACTGTGATATCACTGACGTAATTTGCCACTGACCCTACCACCACGTCATCCCATTGCATTTTACATTTCATAGTCTATATCCCATCGCAATTCGCAATTCGCTCCCTCTCCCGAACAACACTTCCGCTACCCCTCCGGATTTGCGATATTGCGATATCGCATTTCGCACTTCTATCCTCCCATCGCAAGTCTACCATTGCACTTATAAAAATCCTCCCTCTCCAAATAATTATTGTGATATAATGAGTTTTAATAAAGTTTAACCCCTCTTTTCACTTCTCTAAGCCTTTTCCCATCTGTTCAAGCCCTCCATTAGCATCTTTAGCCCTTTTTCCTTCAAACTACAAGCGACACTTTTTCAAGTTTAGTTAGATCATGAATAGTTTCATGGTTAGAAGCATGGTAGCATGGTAGATAGATCATAGGATAAGTAGAGTGCATTTATCCATTTGGCCAAGTTAAGTGTGGTTTAGAATTAGTTTCCTTTCTGCCATTTATTTTCATCAAGTTAAATTAGTTTCCTTTCCATCATTTCCTTTCTGCAATTTAAATTAGTTTCCTTTATGCCATTTCTTTTCAGCGGGTTAAAATAGTTTCCTTTCCTTCCATTTCTTTTCAGCAGTTTAGTTTAGTTTCCTTTCTGTCATTTCCTTTCTGCAATTTATTTTAGTTGCATTGAAGTGTGACAGACTTCATTGATAACCCCTATAAGTAGCACCCTTTCATAGAGCGGAAGAGGATGACATGAGTAGAATGCATTTGTTGTGTATATAGCACTGTCACCTCCAAGTTTGTACGAACCCCATGTTGATAAAGTAAAGTAGGGCAACCCCTGGGAGTTGCAGGACTCTTGGTACAATACCAGGGCTCACAACAAGGTGTGACCAGTACCTTTTCCTCCACCTCATCCATCAAAAGTGAGATATGGAACATGCTAGAGGATTTCAAGAGTGAAATGATACATACATTTTCCTTACAAATGGATAGCATGCAAACAAATAGAAAACAAGAGGAAGCAGTGAGATCCCTAGCTATCATTTTCCCTAGAGGCACTAGAGGACACCCTAGGAATGAATGCCCAATGAATGTAATAGAAGTATGCTCAGTCTGTGAAGAAAACCATGCAACAGACAAACGCCCTTCCTTACCTGGCCTAAAATATATATACCAAGGGGTGGAAGGTGGGCTAGAGAAACTCTACTTTATACATCAAAGGAGGCCTCAAGGACCTCGGCCATACATCACGAAGGCATGAAAGGTGCACCTTATTCTTACTACAATTCAAACCAAAATTCACCCTTTCATCCTTGGTATTCCTCTACTCATCCAACTTAGCCCACACCTCCTTCTTGGCCTTATGCTCCTCCATATCATCCTGAACTTGTTAATCAACCATTTCAACCATATGATGCCCAACCTCCTCAATGGAGAAACCCATCACAAGGGTGGAGACCTCAACTCAACCAACCTCCTACTTTACTACCTCTACCCCAACCTCAACCACAACTCACTCATCATGCTCCACCTAAGAAACCTCAGATGCATGCTTAACCTAGTCTCAACCCAAATAACAAATAGGCACAACAAGTCTATAGTGGAGAGATATCTTACCTTGCCTATCTTGTGGATATCCATGAGATTAACCTTAGGTATGGGAGAGTTATCCCATATAATAATCCACCAACTCCACCTGAAGAGATTGAAGAGGAAAAGGAAGAGAGTACCCCGCAATTAAATTCTCCCCCTTTTCTTAAGAGACTGATCCATCATAGCTAGCACACTTCAGGAGAGACTGAACTTCTAGGAGAATTGAAGGATCTGTGTGTCAAGTTACCCCTTCTCCAGACTATTATATATGTTCCCATATATAGTAAGATTATCAAGGAGAAATGCTTCAAAAATCCTGGAATAAAGAAGAGAGACACCCCCACCATCAATGTTGTTGGTCAATTATAACAATGTTACCGATGAAATAGCTAACCGCACTGTTACCTACTTTTTTTTGGTAGCATAAAAAGCACCCGATTTTGAAAAGTGGTGATGCAGAATCACCTCTCTTTTTTTAGCACATTTTTGACACTCTAATATTTTTATTTATGAAGTATGAATATTTGTTTTAAAATGTTAGTGATTTTCATGCTAATTTTGAAACGTATTGATGCAACATCAACTTTTTTTTTTAGAGCGGTGATTTTCATGCTAATTTTGAAATGTATTGATGCAGCATCAACCTTTTTTTTTTAGAGTGGTGATTTTCATGTTGGTAATAAAACACAAAACTTAGATAAAATATATATATATATATAAAAACAATATAAAAAAAACAAATAAAAATGTTAAAAAAAACAAAATTAACTCATAAAAATAAAAAATTTAAACAAAAATAAATAAATAAAACAAAAAAAAACAAAAATATTCGAAAATTATATCAAAAGAAATGACAAAATTTGAAAAAAAAACACATAACTTAAAGAAAAAAAACAAAAATTAACAAAAAAAAAATTTAAAAAAAATAAAAACATCAAAAACATTTTTTTCTAAGTTATTAAAAAAATCCATACAATTAAAAAAAAAAATTAAATAGAAAATTTAAAAATAATTTAAATTACAAAATTAAAATTTAGATAAAAAAAAATAAAATACAAAAAAGAAAAAATTAAATTTAAAAATTTTAATTAAAAATAATAATAATAATAATAAGAAAACAAAATTACAAATTTTAAAATTAACAAAAAAAAAACAAATTTAAAAAAAAAAACAAAATTTAAAATTGAAAAACAAAATTAAAATAAAAGAATTATAATAAAAAAAACTATCATTAAAAATAAATAAATAAACCACGTGCAAATAATTAAATGAAACAATTTATAAATTTTAAAAATGAAAAACCAAATAAACTAAAAGATTTAAAAAAAAATTAAATTAAATTAAAATTTAATAAATTTAATGAATAAATTTTAAATTTTAAAAAATAATTAATCTAAAATATTAAATTTAAAAACAAAATTAAAAAAACAAAACAAAAAAAATTAAAACAATTTAAATTTAAAATAAAGAATTTGAATTAAAAATAATAATAATTTTAAATTTTTTGAATTTAAAAAAAATTAAAAAAAAAATTAAAAAAAAAAATATATATATATATATATATATATATAAATATATATATATATATATATATATATATTTTAAAAATAAAAAATAAAATAAAAAAATAAAGAATTTTTTTCGCTGATCGTGGTGGCGCCGTCAGTGCCGCCCGCGCCCGCCTCGTGTGGCGTGGAGGTCATCATGGGGGCAGGGGGCTGCAGCCCCCGCCTCTCGCCCAACAACACCGCTACTCTCGAGCGGGAGGTCGATTCCGGGAATCGCCCTGCAGCCCCCCGCCCACCCAGCGGCCGGCTTCCGCCACCACCTGGGCGGGAGGCTGATTCCGGGAATCTCCCTCCCGCGGCAGGAGGCCGATTCCGGGAATCGCTCTCCCGTCGCAGAAGGCCGATTTCGGGAATCGCCCTCCCGCGGCGAGACGCCGATTCGCGAGACGCTGATTCCGTGAATCACCCTCCCGCGGCGAGAGGCCGATTCTGGGAATTTCCCTCCCGCGGTGGGAGGCCGATTCCGGGAATCGCCCTCAGGCCGATTCCGAGAATCGCCCTCCTGCGGCGGGAGGCCGATTCCGGGAATCGCCCTCCCGCGCCTTGAGGCCGATTCCGGGAATCGCCCTCCCACCGCAAGAGGCCGATTCCGGGAATCGCCCTCCTGCCGTGGGAGGGCGATTCTCGGAATCAGCCTCCTGCCTAGCGGCCAACCTCTGCCGTCACCTGGGCGGAAGGCCGATTGGCGGCGCCACCACAATCAAAAAATTCTTTTTTATTTTTTATTTTTTTAATTTTTAATATTTTTTTATTTTTTTAATTCGATTTTTTTTTTTTTAATTCAAAAAATTAAATTTTTTTTTTTTTTAATTTAATTTTTATATTTGAAATTTAATTTGTTTTAATTTTTTTTTTTTTTAATTTAATATATATATATATATATATTTTTAATTTTAATTTTTTTTTTTCTAAATTTTGTTAATAATTTTTATTAAATTTAGTATTTTTCTTTTATTTAATTGATTGTTTTTTTAAATTTCATATTTTTTTATTATTATTAAATTTAATGTTTAGTTTGTTCATTTAATTTTTTAAAATTTAGTAAATTTCATATTTTTATTTATTTATTTATTTGAATTTAATATTTTTTTTAAATTTTTTATTTTTTTATTATTATTTTTTTTATTACATAAAATTTTTATATATTTTTTTTTATTTCAATTAAAATTGTGTATTTAAAATAAGTTTTTTTTTTTTTTAAAGTTAAACTTAATATTTTCAAATTAATTTGTTTTTTATTTTATTTTTTATTTAATATATATATATATATATTTTTTTTCAATTTAATTGATTTTTAAGTTTTGATTTTTATTTTAACAATGTTTTTTTTTTTTTTTTTTTTTTTTTTTAAAATTTATTTGTTTATTCATTTATTTATTAAAATTTAATATTTTTTTTTAATTTAATTTGTTATTTTAATATTAACATTTTTTTTAAATTTAATAAAATCTAATATATACATTTTTAATTTGAGTTCATATATATATATTTTATTTTTTATAATTTAAATTTAATATATTTTTTTAAATCTATTTGTTTTTTTAATATATATTTCTTTAAATTTAATATTTTTATTGTATTTTTTTTTCATTTTTTTAATTTTTAATTAGTTTTTCATTTTTTTACTCTTCTTCTTTTTTTTTTTTTTTAATTTAATAAACATTTTCTTTTTCTTTTTTAAATTTATTTTCTATATTTTATTTTTTATAATTTTTTTTTTTAACTTGTTTTTCTTTTTAATTTAATATTTTTTTTTTTATTTTTTTTTTTTATTTCTATATATTTTGAAATTTTAATCTTAAATTTTTTATTTTTTTTTTAATTTTTTTCTTAAATTTTAAGTTTTTTTTAATGTTTGAATTAAAATTTTTATTTTGTTTTTATTTTTATTTTTTTATTCCTATATATTTTTAAATTTTAAGCTTTAAAATGTTTTTATTTTTTAAATTTATTTTTTTTCTTAAATTTTAGGTTTTTTTTTAATGTTTGAATTTTAAAAAATAAAAAATGTTATTTATATTTTTAAAAATGTCAAAAATATGACATTTTTTTTTTTTGTTATTCCAGTGTCGACTGGTTTTGTTTTGAGGGTGTTTTTTCAATCCTTTTTTCAAGAAACAATTTTGTTTTTAGCATAATTTTATAAAATGTTGAAATTTGACCTTCAAAAAAAACCAAGTATGTTCTGGAATACACTTTTTTTGTTTTTGGGATGTTTTTTCATGTTTTTTGAGTCTTTTTGGGCTAGAGTTCCCGTTTTGAGGTCAGGTTACCTATTTCATCGGTAACAGTGTTTTATCTGATTTGATGCTAGGGAGAGTGATTTTCACAAAATACCTAGACCCTAGAAGTCAAGTAGTGGATGTGAACTTTGATTATATCATTGTCCCTCATACATTGATTTATCTTGGGGCTACCATCAATGTGATGACTAAAGAGACCATTTTGAGGCTCAACCTCCAAGGAGCTTTGAGAAAGACCACTACACTGCTACAACTTGCAGATAGATCCATAGTAGCTCCTGAGGGAGTTGTTGAGGATGTTTTGGTCTCCATTTACTCTTGGGAGTATCCCACTGACTTCTTGGTACTTCAACCCAAAACCAATTTTAGTGGTTATCCTCTTATCTTGGGAAGACCTTGGTTGGCCATTGTTGATGCCTATATCAGTTGTAGGGCTAGAAACATGACCATTAAAAATGGGCCCTTATTAAAACAACTAGTGTTATATCCAACTGCTTAGCCTTCTATTGAACATGATCTACCTTTGTTCTTGGAGGATGAGGAATAATATGAAGTGTACCATGCAACACCATACCCAATTTGTACATTAAATGTTGTTATTAGAGGGGGAAACCTAATGAATATGACCTCATTGACCGTATCCTTTAGAACCAACCCCCCACTGCCATTCCACTTGATGAACTTGTGAAAGAATCTAGAAGCAGTCCTTGGACTGAGCTATGCTCAGTTGACTCAATCCTTGAACCTGCCATTATTGTATAGTTTGGCCCATCCAAAACCTTAAATATCAATCCCTCTCTATCGACCAAAGAGGAAGAACAATTGTGCCAACTGTTGAGATAGAACTTAGATGCTTTTAGGACATTTTAATGAGGATTTCTCTGCAGGTACTGTGAGCACTGCTTCAGCAATAAGATCTGGCATTCCTCCCCATTACCATAGATCTTGTGGATAGATCCAGATCCACCAATACACGATGGATGGGATAAGACTCTATTCACAAACCATTTATGTATCCCCCTTCATCTGCAACAGTGGCAGTCGATTTTTTCTTCTTATCGAGTTCTTGGCTTGGGTCAGATCTGCACCAGTGAAATCGCAACAAGACTCTCCTGGACTCTCCCTCGATAATCTCAATATCTCTCTCATCAATCCACTTGGGCAGATCTCAGCATCGGAGGGTTTTCAATCAGGGAGAGAGGATCGAAATTCCAGGAGCGTGTAGCTTAATAAGCGAAAAGAGATTAGGGCCTCTGGATATTACGTTGCAGAAGAAAATAAACTCTCCAGTTATTGGATCTGGGAATCTATGTAAAGATCTTCAACGTCCCTGCAACTTCCACCTGAAAACTCATGGATCTGCAACAAGACGACGGATGGGACACCCTCAAATACAGAACTTGGAGCGTATAATACGGGTAATACAGATCTGGTACCCACTAACTCGGATCCACAGATTAACTCGCAAATCCTTGCGAGATATTATTCATTTACATTACCTGTGGACCTGATTTATCATTTCGCCTATTGTTTGGATTTGAGACTATAACTATTCAAGAGCATGAAATCATGGGATCCGTTGCTCTCAGATCCACAATGTAACAGGCCTTATCTGGCTCTGACAACCTCCAACAATCGTAAAATTTCCGCCCCAAGGATAGATGGTGATGCACGAGTCTGCACAAAGAATTCCAATGAAGCAGCGATGCAATTATTTGTTAAAACATTCAGTGGGAATTTCATATGCATTCAAATCTCGGAATGAATGCTGATACAAACCCTCAAACAGAAGATCCAAAAGCGAACTGGCATTCCAATAGATCTACAAAACTTGATATATATAAGAAAATAGATGCAGGACGACCACACTTTAAAGGATTATAATATATCGCCCAATGCATCCATTTACCTTACCTTGAGACTTAATGGAGGAACCTCAGGAATCAACTCAAAAGGACCTGCATCTTTCAAAGATGATGTTAAAGGAAAGGGAATGCCACAAAGTACACTTGAAACCACATCCCCCCTCCCTGGGCCATACATCATGGAAATGAAAACCCAAGTCCCAGCTTTAAATATTACGGAGGATGAAGTAAATACCATATATGCAGATTTCTACACCAAAGCACTCATATGCAAATTTAATGGATTCTGGCCCAAACCTGAGGCACTTCATCAATGGATATTCACAAATTGGACTCCTCACTGTGATATCTAATTTTTCTCAAAAGGGTTTTTTATTGTCTAATTCGATTCAAATGAAGAAAAATAATATGTATTAAATGAAAGGCCCTGGTTCTGGGGAAATGTTGGACTCTTTATGACTCCTTGGTTCCCTAATTTCGACCCCAACACGATGGTGTCTGGATTAGGTTACAAAATCTACCCCTCCATATTTGGCATCCCCAAGTATTAAAAGGAATAGGGAACTCTGTGGGGAAATTTCTCAAGGTTGATGTAGAGAAAACCCACAAAGGCATCTTCACATTCGCTATAATATGTGTTGAAGCTGATCTCAGTCAAGGATTACCTGACCACATTATACTGATATAAAAATCAACAATGGTCACAAATAGTTGATTATGCAAACACGGCATGTCGATGTCGTACATGTCTACAAGCGAGACATATCCAAAGCATGTGCCCACAAGCCAAAAAGGACAACAATTGTTAGCCCCCTAATTTTCTCTCTTTTTACCATTTTCCCCTTCCTAAATCATAACCATTTACCGCTGTTTTACCCTTTTATGCACCCTCATCTTGCACCAGTCCAAGCACGGTGACATATTTCGTATAAACCTTTATTCTTCATGTTTTAATTCAATTTAGCATTAATTAAATATTTATTACATGATTTCTTACTTTTAAATCACTTTTGTAACTTATCGATATCTCCAATGGTTATTTGATAGTTAGAGTGCTTACCATGACCGTTGATCTTAGTGCAGGATCGGATCCTGCACCACTGCCAGCACAGCAAATATTTGCAGCAAATCTGAACCTCCTTGATCACTGCCTCATCTTGAGTTGCTTCAGCCATGACAACAGAGTGATTAAAAGGTAGCCGAGACCAATTCATGAAGGGCAAAAGATGGTTAGCTACGACCAGTTTTGCAAAACCATCTTATTTTGAAGGTCGAAAATAAATTCTGCATTCTGTTATGAATCGGTTGAACGATCTATTTTAGCATTTGTCCAGAGATATATATAATGTAAAATGTAAATAGGACTAGGGGGGAGAATTTTTTGAGAAAATTTTGATAGCAGAAAGAGAACAAAGATGCGGTAACAGGTTATTTTGTCATCGTCTGAATCTGGGATGGACAATGTATTCACGCATGTATTTGCCTCAATGAATTAATAAAATGGAGCTCCGCCTCATGTTTCAGAAATTGTGTTTCTGTCTTTAAGCTGGTGAATTAACTAATTTACTGAGCAGTGTTTTAACTTAAAAGGGAAACGCACTGGTTGGCTAGGGCCCAGCCAACCCAGCACGTTTACCCTATTTTCTGTTTCTTGTAATTTGTGTTTATATTGTCAAAGTGTGATTTAACTTTCATCACATGTATTCCTATTTGAGTGAAAACAGATCCATTGCATGAAGTAGATACATTTTCTGTCCCTGCAATTTACTTTCCTACACTTGATTTCAAATTGGTTTTCCTCCGCCTGGTACAAGCAGGAGAAACAAACCTGCACCAATGCACGTTGTTGTGATATTTCCTTTTCCTGCAATTTTTTTTAATTGGTTTTTCCACCTGGTCCAAGCAGGAGAAATTAACCTGCACCAGTGCACGTTGGTGTGATATTTCATTTTCCTGTAATTCTGTTTAACTGGTTTTTCTGCCTGGTCCAAGCAGGAGAAATGAACCTGCACTAGTGCATGTTGGTGTGATATAGCAAGCTTTCTTAGTCTACTTTCCGCAATCTAATTTCTTTCTTTAAATGCTTATGACAGGTTTAATGATTTTTTCTTTATTTCTGCATCTTGTTAAGATCAGAAACATTCACTTTTATGTGTGCAATTTGATTCAATAGTAAACTAGCACTTGCAATAATTGAACACTCATTTTAAGGATTAAACGCTAAGTGCAGGAAGCTTTGATCCGGTGCAAGAACTAGTTTCTTGCCACAATATCTGAGTGCTCTGAACCTTGAAAATTTTGAGCCCTTGCATGAATTAAAATGCCTTCAGTAAAGACACTATTTATACCTTCTACATAAATCTCTGATCCTGCACTAGTGCAAGACAGATTAATGCAAGAAGGAAATCTCTAAAGAAGAAGGTTTAAGGGCCCATCTAACGAGACTGTTAAAGTGTCTCTGCTAAATGAAAACACACACTCAGTAAATTAAACAACCATTAGTGGGAGTGATTTACTTTTATCTTTACTTCTCTCTTGCAAATGCATACTTCCTCGTTCCAGTATTAGATTATTTTGATGGTTCAAGTTGCCCTTTTTCTCTTTTGATTTGATTTTGCAATCTTTCCTTTAAAGAAAGTAGGGATTTATATTAGGAAGTTTCATACCATCTCTGGCATTGCCTATGCTTCATCTCTAAGTTTACAAATCCCCCGGGTTGAAAAATTAAGTGTTGAGGAGTTTGCTTAAGTGTAATTCCTGCACCCAACATTTTGGCGCCATTGCCGGGGAGGCGATTTGATTTGGTAAGAATTTTCTGATTATACAATAGAGGTAATTTTTATTTATTTTTGTAGTGTTTTTTCTTTGAAGGAATTTTACTGGTGTTAATTGGTTTCTAAAAGCAATTTTTAGAAGTTGTTTGTTATTTTTCTTTTTTTTCTTTTCTTTTGAAATGAATGCCTAGGAAAGGTAAGGGTTTGAAACCCACTAAGGGCTGAAAGAATTCTGAAAACAATTTTCATATTGGGTCTCCTTCTGTAAGCAGGAAGCCCAATCCAATTCAAACCCATCATGCAGGAACAATCCACCTGGATTTTGGTGATAACAGCTCAAGTGTGGATCAGCCTGTTGGGAGTGATACAAGTAAAAGGGGAACAATGGTGGACCAAGAAGATCATTTGGAAGGGACTAGTGACAACCAGGTAAGTGAAGAACAATCCACTTTTGTGTTTCCAACTGTGGATCCTGATACTGTGGCGCAAATGAAGAATATTCCACCATCAACTCTCCCTCATTTCCATGGTAAAGTTCATGAAGATCCTGACTCTTTTCTATTTGAGTTTGATATTCTGTGTAGAAGTTATGATTATGCAACTGATGCTTAGAAGTTAAGATTATTTCCTCTTACTCTCAAGGAATCATCTCTACGCTGGTTTATGGGGTTAGGAGGAAATACTATAACCTCTTGGGATCAGATGAAGAGAGAGTTTTTGTCTAAATATCAAGAATATTGCAAAACTCGGGACATCCAGGATGAAATTTTTACAATCATACAAGATGATGATGAAATTATTGAATATTATCTGGAAATATTTCTGTATATTTTACAAAGGTCAAAAATTAAGCTTGATCCCAACACTATTAGAACCTTGTTCTTAAGAGGACTTACTGATAATGCTAGAAATAATTTAAATTTGTTAGGTCAAGGTGATATTTCTTAGCAAACTTTTGATCAAATTTTTGAATTATGCAGGAAATTTTCAAGAAACCAGTATAGATCTGGTAGAGGAACTCAAAATAGAAATAGAAAAATTGAATCTACTGATGCTATGATTATTGGACTAGAAAATAAAATGGAAAACATGAAAATTGATATAATGAACACTGTTATCAAACAGTTAGACTCCTTAAAATTTCAGCAGAAACTCATGAAGGAACAAGAGTCATTATGTATTTTCTGTCCTAAATGTAGAGACAAGAATCCTCCTAAAGAGTGTCCTCTTAATTTGAAAGAACCTAATAAGTGTGCTATTTGTGCAGAGGACCATATCACAGAAAAATGTCCCTCTATACTAGGACTTAAAGCTATATTTACAAGGGGACAAGCTGAAGCTGAATACTCGTATGTTATGGGAGCAAGAATGAACTGGCCTCAGGTAGGTACAGGTATGGCTCCTGAATTTTCTCCACACTATTTTGGTTATAATTCACATGCATATTCTTATCCTAAATCTCATCAGCAGTAGCAGTATGGGAATCAATATCAACATGGGCAACCTTCTCAACCATGGCAACAATGTTGGAGAGGGCCAACTCATTCTTCATATTCCTACCAACCACCTATGCAGTCATATCCATCTATTCATACACCGTATTCAATGCCTCAAGTTCCGAGTCAGTCCACTCCACCGTTTCCTTTACCTCCACCCTTTCGACCTCCTCAGTTGCCTGCTCAACCTATGCCCAATCCTAATAATAATAAAGTAGTGAAAATGATCTATGTAACAAACCCACCTTTATCATTCGAGTACCATTCTATTCCAGTTAGGGTTCATGATATTCAATTAAGATCGGGAAGGACTGTAACATCAGAAAATCAAAAGCAACCTATGGTGATCGTTGAAGAGAAAGGAGAAGAGGAAACTCTTAACCATTCTTCGAAAGTTTTCACTAAGCAGCCCTTACCCTCTGAATCCTTGCCATATTCTTCCAACCAGCCTCCCTTCCTAGAGAGGCTAGTAATGGAAAGAAGTGAACCTATTTCTGAGACTAGTTTGGCATCTGAGCTTCGAAATATTTTCATTAAGATACCCTTGCTTCAAGCCATCAAAGAGATCCCTATTTGTACCAATATTATTAAGGAACTTTGTCTCAAGAAACCCGGGAGGAAGAGATTGGAACCCAAAACCATTCAATTTTTTGGTAGGGCAGTAGTGTTGATGATGGGATGTGTGTCTATGGAAAAATATACTGATCTCGGAAACCCTGTTGTCTCAGTTCAGATTGGTAATGTCCTTGTCTCTAATGTTATTATATACCTGGGGGTAGCCATTAATGTCATGACTAATAAAACCATGGATCAACTTCGGTTATCTCATCCTCTCCCTACTCCCACTGTGCTTGAATTAGCAGATAGATCTAAAATTAATCTAGAAGGAGTATTCGACGATGTGATCATCTCATTAGATTCTTGGGAATATCCTGCTAATTTAACTATGCTTCAACCAAAGAACCCAGTAGGAGGACATCCCTTGATCTTGGGTTGACCATGGCTTGCTACAACCGATGCATATATTGGATGTCGTTCCGGTGATATGTATATTTCACATGGAGATTCGAGGAAGAAAGTTAGCTTATACCCCCCTGCCAGATCCATTCAGGACCTTCAAGATACTTTATGGTTCGATCAAAGAAGTGATGAGGAGACTCAGTCCATTTCTCTTATCCATCATTATACTGGGTCTTCACCAGAAGATGAGATTCAAGATTTCCTGAATAATCTAGACACTATGCCTAATTTTGAGCATTGAGCTAGATTTTCAGCCTAGATTTTCAAGATAATCATGATTCTCATTCTTCTGTACAATTGCATTTGACCACTCCCTCAATTACTCGTAAGCCTGATACCACTATTTTTGAGATTAGCCTTGGTAAGTCCTTGCATATTAGTTCAGATTTGGACTCATATCAGTAAGAGTAGCTTGTGAATTTGTTGCAAAACCATCTTAGTGCCTTTGCTTGGGGCTATGAATATATGAAGGGTATCCCTCCTAAAACTTGTACACATAATATTTATATTTAGGAAGGAACCCGACCTGTCCGACAACCCTAAAGGTGAATTAATCCAACTCTAAGAGATATTGTGAAGGAAGAAGTGCAAAAACTCTTGGATGATGGTTTTATCTATCCTATTTTCGACAGTCAGTGGGTCTCTCCATTAGTACTTGTACCTAAGAAAGATGGAATATGGCGTATTTTTATTGATTATCGAGAATTAAGCAAATCCACTCTCAAAGATTACTTCCCTCTCCCTTTTATTGATCAGGTGCTTGATATCCTTGCAGGAAAGAAATATTTCTCCTTTTTGGATGGCTTCAGTGGCTATAACCAGATACAGATTGCACCCAAAGATCAGGATAAAACTACTTTTACATGTCCATGGGTTACATTTTCTTATAAAGTGCTCCCCTTTGGTTTATGTAATGCCACGGCTACCTTTAAAAGGGCAGTCCTGGCCATTTTTTCTGATCTGGAATTTTTAGAAATTTATATGGATGACTTTTTTGTGTTTGGTGATTCTTTTCAGGAAGCTCTCAAAAATTTGGAGAAAGTCCTTCTTCATTGTCAAGAAGCCCATCTCGCTTTGACTGACAAGAAATGTAGATTAATGTGCAAAGCCAGAGTGGTACTTGGCTATTTGATTTCTGATAAAGGTATCTAGGTTGATCCGAGAAAGATTGAAATTATTCTGCATCTTCCTACACCCAAAACTCAATGGGAAGTAAGAGGGTTTTTAGGACATGCTGGTTATTATAGAAGATTCATCGAAAATTTTTCTAAGATAGTTGCTTCTCTTTTCCGACTTCTAGCTAAGGATAGTGAATTTTCTGGTCCACAGCTTGCCAATAGTCTTTTGAAACATTGAAGGAAAAGTTGGTACAAGCACCAGTTTTGCGAGGTCCAAACTGGTCCCTGCCTTTTCACATTGCCTCTGATGCCTTAGATATGGCTATTGGCACATCTTTAGGACAAGAGGAAAATAAGAAATGCTACGTCATTTATTATATTAGTAAGAATTTGTCTTCTGTTGAATTGAATTATACAGTTACAGAGAAAGAGTTTTTAGCTATAATTTTTGCAATTAATAAGTTCAAGCACTATATTACAGGATATGAAGTATTTGTACATACTGATCATTCCGCGAATAAATAGTTGATGAACAAAACATTAGCAAGCGGTAGAGTGACTAGGTGGTTGCTATTGTTACAGGAGTTTAATGTTACTATTGTTGATAGACCAGGGAAATCCAATGCAGATTTTGTTTCTAGATTAGATAATCCTGGTGAAGTAACTCCTGTTAATGATGATTTTCCAGATGAACATCTTTTTGCTATGTCAACAGATTCTTTGTGGTTTGCTGACATTTCTAATTACTTGGTTACTGGGAAAACACCACCCCACTTGTCCGCTCGCAAAAAGCGGAATATTGTTCAAAAAAGTGTTGCATATTCCTGGATTCAAAGAGATCTCTTTTACATTGGTCCAGATCTGATTATCTGTAGGTGTGTAAGAGAGGAGGAAGTGTTTGAAATATTGAAATCTGCTCATGATGAACCTTGTGGAGGCCACTTCGCTGATAAGCGGACTGCATATAAAGTATTGCGTGTTGGTTACTTTTGGCCTTCCTTATTTAAGGATGCCAAACAGTATGTCAGGCGATGTGATAGATGTTAACGAATGGGCCAGCCTAATCAAACCAATGAAATGCCTTTATGCCCCCAAGTTATGATTGATCCATTTGAAAAATGGGCTATTGATTTTATAGGGCCAATAAATCCAACATCCTTAAGTAAAAAGCATATTTTGGTTTGTACAGATTTCTTTACAAAATGGGTAGAAGCTAAAGCTGTTTATTTTGCTACAGAAAAAGTTGTTGTTGATTTTATTTTTACTGAAATCTTTACTAGATTTGGTGTTCCTAGAGAAATTGTTTCTGACAATGGTCCACAGTTTATTTCTAATCTGGTACAGGGTGTGATGGATCAATATAAGATCTAGCATAGGAAATCCACGCTGTATCACCCGCAAGCAAATGGCCAGGTGGAATCTACAAACAAAGTGATCGAGTCCATTCTTACAAAGACAGTCAATATGCATCGGAAATACTGGGCTGAAATATTACCAGAAGCTTTGTGGGCATACGGAACCATTTGGAGAAATAGCACGGGACATACACCATATGAGCTGGTATATGGAAAATAGGTTCTGCTACCAATTGAGTTCTAGATCAAAACTTTCAGAACTGCAGTTCAGTTAGGACTAAATATCTCTAAGGCACAAAAATAGCGTATTCTCTAATTAAATGAATTAGATGAATTTCGTAGAGATGTTGTTCAGCAGAACATACTAATTCAGCAGCAACGCAAAAGGTGGCATGACAAGTCTATTCAGAAAAAGCAATTACAACTAGGTGATTGGGTACTCCTTTATGATTCTAGATTTAAAAATTTTAAAGGGAAGTTCCATACACGTTGGATGGGACCTTATGAAGTGATCCGAGTATTCGAGAATGGAGCAGTAGAAGTTAAAACTATTGATGGAAAAAATTCAGTATTCTTGGTAAATGGACATAGATTAAAGAAGTGTTTTCATCCACTTGCCAAGAATGATTTTACATAGCAAGTCCAACAGCAATTCGGGACAGTAGTGGTGAATGGTAATACCAACATTTTGAAGACATAAATCCTTCTTTCTCTTGAAACAAAATTTTAAAAATACAAATATATATATATATATATATATATATATATATATATATATATATATATATATATATTTAAAAAGTCAAGAAAAAATATTTTCCTGTAATTGTGAAAATCAGTTCGCTGACATGATTGCAGAAGGGTCAACTTGAAAACCAGCTTGCTGGCAGGAAGATCAAAAATTTCTAATAAAAAGAGAATGTTACTTGATCTTTAGATATGCTAGCGACCACGTAAAATCAGGTTCAGCAGGACCAACCTTTATACATTGGGGTAATTAGCATGGATATTTTTATTCAAGTAACACTTAATTCTCGCTGCAATTATTTTTCTTGCACTAGTGCAGGTAGACCTTCCAGAAATTTTTTTGCCTTTCTTCATATCCCATTTCATAATATTCCCTCAGTTTTATTCTTTAAATCCCAGAATGATTAACCTTCCCACATTCTTCTGAATTTACCCTACCTGTTTCGTAAAAATCCCACTTTACCCTTGAATTTTTTTCCCTATCCCACTTTTGTTTATCCCCTCTCGTGGTACTATTCATGGAATCCTTGTAACAGAATTCCTTCCCATTCTGAAATTGTCCCCTTTCCCACTTCTTTGTTCCCTCATGAATTCATTGCAGGATCTCATACACAAAGAGCAAAAAGATGCTCTGAAGCATCAAGAAAGGGCGAAGAAAATTTCCAGTATCAGTTGAGGAAGCCATGTTAGAAGTCCAGCCTACATTTTACTTAAATTCCCTGTTTTCTTTTTTCAAACAATATGCTTGCACTAGTGCAAAAATATTGTCCTATATAATAATGCAAGCAGAATGGTACCAGTAGAACAGCATAGTTTAAGAGGTGTAAATAGATCGGTGCAAGCATGCACCCTGTCAGAGACAGTACAATTTGTTCTTTTCATAAGCATATGTCATAGGAAGTGGTCATCATAAAAGTTTACAAGCAACCTTTTTCAATTATTTGATGAGTACTTGTGCTATCATATTAACTAGGAGAAAATTATTTAAAGTACAAGGTGTTTTTAAGTTAAGAATCATGATCATTTTTTTAATAAATGCTAAATTTCTTTTTTGAATTATGAAGGAGTGTGAAAATTTTTAATCGTTTCTTGGATATAATTACCCTTTCCGCCATGATCCTAAACGCCTTTCACTTATAATGATTACCTCACCTAGCCGTTGAAAATGTCGTCGCAAGTACCAATCCTGCACGATTTCAAACATGTTGGGCATCCACGGCTATTTTGGTGGAATGGATCGGTGATAAGATAGAAGGGATGGTGGACAGTTGGATCCCTATCTATAAAGAGCCAAATTTTCTGGTATTGCATGCAATTTTTGGACTGTTCATAACTGTTAAGCAGTGATGCCACCTGTTTGATGTGAACCTGCGTTTGCGTCTCTCAGTGAGGTAGATCAGACCGTTGAGTTTCGCAATAGTCTTGCACTATTGCGAGACTCATGCTTTCTTCAGTTTTTGCAGAAATTTGACGGGCACAACAATGAAGTGGCCCTACAGTTTGCAAAGAGTTTTAAAAATAGCTATGTAAAAATTGGGCCCCTGAAATTTAAGGTCATGGATGAATCGATAACAGCGGAGACGGGCTTGCAAAATACTGGTGTGTAGTACTTCAAAAATCAGAAGCTCGAGAGGAAGCGCTGGCAATGTTTCATCATTGATAAGGACCTGAAGGTAAACTAGAAGAAAGGATTTCCGCACAGCGCCCTGCTGGGACAGTGGCGAGACCTCCTTTTCATCCTACAGAAATTCGTAAACTACGAAGGGAGATATTCCCTCACTTTTTTGTATCATTTCAGGATGTTGTAGCATTTCAAACCCGGCCAGCACGTCCAGTGGAGAATGGATTTCACTTATTTTTTTGCTTAAGAGATTGGAAAAAATGGCCAAGAGTGTGCAGGGCACACGGGCAGACCAGGCCGTTAAGAAGCTATATCACCGCGGCTTGATAAATTTTTTGTTTCAGAAGCAATTGGAAATTAAAGGTATGACCTGGGAGGAGTGTAAAGGGAAGTCCTTCTTGCACTAGTGCAAAAAGGAAATGACCCGGGAAGTCAACAGAAGAAAAGGGCCCATATCCAAAGAAAAAGAAGATAGCAGGTACACCTATTGAAGAAACTCCTTCGACTCCACCAATACATGAACAGACCCCCGAAGAAGACGATTTGTTGTTATTCCTTGCGGACGTAGCAAAATCTGTAGAGGTTGAGGATGACACTCTGTTGGCCGATTTCATTAAAACAGCCCAGAAAAAGAATGAAGAACTCGGTGCAGAACCACAGTCCCCACAGAACGTTGAATCCCCTCTTGCACCAGTGCAATAAGAAGAAGATCCAGAAGAATAAGAAGAAGAACTAAAAGAGCAAGAAGAAGAAGAAGAACCAGAAGAAGAAGAAGGAGAAGAAGAAGAAGAAGAAGAGTTTACTAAAACCCCGAGGGATATTAAGGTCCTTGAAGAAGATACAGCTCCTATTAGGACAGAAGAGGAAGAATACTCGGTAGCTCCTGCTGCTCGGATAGTCGAGCTAGAGCTTCAAGTGTAGAACTTAGAGCAGCTCATAGCTAAAGCGCAGGAGGAAAAAGAACAGAATAAAGAAGAATTAATAGCGGAGATCCAAAAAAAGAAAGGAGAAGTCAGAGTGTGGAAATACTGAATTGCGCAGTGTTTCAAACAACTTAGAAAGGTGACAAAGAAACTGAAGAAAAGAAAAAACAAGAAGTCTGAAACATTGCAGGCTGATGCTAGTATGACAGAGCAGGAGTGAGCTAGAACGCTCAAAGTTTTGAAGGTTTTTTCCAAAGGTAAAGAGTTGTGTGAGGACACACAATATCTTAGGGATGGGAGGATGTTAGCCCCCTAATTTTCTCTCTTTTTACCATTTTCCCCTTCCTAAATTATAACCATTTACCTCTATTTCACCTCTTTTATGCACCCTCATCTTGCACCAATCCAAGCACGGTGACATATTTCATATAAACTTTTATTCTTCATGTTTTAATTAAATTTATCATTAATTAAATATTTATTACATGATTTATTACTTTTAAATCACTTTTGTAACTTATTGATATCTCCAATGGTTATTTAATAGTTAGAGTGCTTACCGTGACCGCTGATCTTAGTGCAGGATCGGATCTTGCACCATTGCCAACGCAACAGATATTCGCGGCAGATCTGAACCTCCTTGATCACTACCTTGTCTTGAGCAGCTTCAACCATGGCATCACAATTGATCCAAAGGCAGCCAAGACCAAATTCGTGAAGGGCGAAAAGATGGAGATTAGCTACGGCTGGTTTTGTTAGCTACCTAATTTTGAAGGCCGAATGATAAATTTTGCGATAGTTATGTAATAATTTGAACGATCTGTTTCGGCCTTTAGCCAACAGATCTATATAATGTAAAATGTGAATAGGACTTAGGGGAGGAGAGTTTTTTTTAGCAGAGTTTTTAGAGAGAAGTTTGATAGGCGGTAACAGGTTGTTTTGTTATCGCCTGAATATGGGCTGGACATTGTATTAATGCATGTATTTTCCTCAATGAATTAATAAAAGGGAGCTCCGCCTCATGTTTCAGAAATTGTGTTTCTGTCTTTAAGTTGATGAATTGACTAATTTACTGAGCAGTGTTTTAACTTAAAAGGGAAACGTGCTGGTTGGCTAGGGCCCAGCCAACCCACCACATTTACCCCATTTTATGTTTCTTGTAATTTGTGTTTATATTGTCAAAGTGTGATTTAAATTTCATCACATGTATTCCTGTCTAAGTGAAAACGGATCCGTTGTGTGAAGTAGGTACATTTTCTTTCCCTGCAATTTACTTTCTTGCACTTGATTTTAGATTGGTTTTCCTCCGCCTGGTACAAGCAGGAGAAACAGACCTACACCAGTGCACATTGGTGTGATATTTCCTTTTCCTGCAATTCTATTTAATTGGTTTTTCTGCCTGGTCCAAGCAGGAGAAATGAACCTGCACCAGTGCACGTTGGTGTGATGCGTCAAGATTTCTTAGTCAACTTTCCGCAATCTTCTTTCTTTCTTTAAATGCTTATGACAGGATAAATGATTGTTTCTTTATTTCTGCATTTTGTTAAGATCAGAAAAATTCACTTTTATGTGTGCAATTTGATTCGATAGTAAACTAGCACTTGCAATAATTGAACACTCATTTTAAGGATTAAATGCTAAGTGCAGGAAGCTCTGATCCGGTGCAAGAACCAGTTTCTTGCCACAAGATCTGAGCGCTCTGAACCTTGAAAATTTCAAGCCCTTGCATGAAGTAAAAAACCTTCAGTAAAGACACTATTTATACCTTCTACATAAATCTTTGATCCTGCACTAGTGCAGGACAGATTAATTCAAGAAGGAAATCTCTAATGAAGCAGGTTTAAGGGCCCATCTAACGAGACTGCTAAAGTGTCTTTGCTAAATGAAAACACACACTCAGTATATTAAACAACCATTAGTGGGAGTGATTGCCTTTTATATTTAATTCTCTCTTGCAAATGCATACTTCCTCGTTCCAGTCTTAGATTATTTTTTATGGTTCAAGTTTCCTTTTCTCTTTTGATTTGATTTTGCAATATTTCCTTTAAATAAAGTAGGGATTTACATTAGGAAGATTCATACCATCTCTAGCATTTCTTGTGCTTCATCTCTGAGTTTACAAATCCCCCAGATTGACAATTAAGTGTTGAGGAGTTTGTTGAAGTGTAATTCCTGCACCCAACACATTGACATAAGTCTCTTGTCAAAATTATCATACTAAATGACATATACTTATAATATAAGTAGTTGAGACTGAGTCTCTCTAATAAACTAGAGGATGAAATATAAAAAATACTAGTAGTAAGGTTGTTAGGCTTGCATAATCTTCTAGGACTTAAAAAAGCTATAACATGAACCATCATTTAACTAGAGGGAGAGTCCAATTAGGTGGGTTTTGGGACTTTTTCCTCCACATAACTGATGTGGAAGTCCAAATTGGTGATTATCTTCGCCAACATTGATATTTTGTTGTCCAAATTAGTAATATGCATTTTAATGACATACATGCAAAGAAAAATTTATGATTAGGCTCTGTTATGCTCAACTAAAACCTAAACCATTATAGTCTTCATTTTTTAGTATAAATACATGGTTTGCATGCATTATGTTTTCATAGAATGGGTATTACCAGTGTGGGGAATCCACTACTTTACATTCTCATCTACTTTGACATATAAATGTAAATGGTGCTTATCACGATAATCTTACTCTGTTATGTCCATTTACTCTTAGGTTTCCCTAGAGGTGTTCTCCTAATAAAATCTTGTTTATACTTCCATGCTAGCTTGGGAATGCATATTAGGGGCTCTCTTCTATTTCTTCCCTAAATGGAGTGAGGGGCCACAATGAGGCATGGCTAGAGTCAAGAGAGGAACATGGATAACGATGAAGGAATGAATTGACAGAGTGAGGAAAAAGAGATCCAGCCAATTAACATTTTCATAATATGAGAACTCTTATATGGAGGGGATGGGAACCTATTTTTGAGGCTGAGTGGGAAAAGAGAAATAGGTAGATCGATAATTTGACAAAACATGAAATATCTCAGGAGAAAGGGACTAGAGGTAAACAAAGGGGCTTGATATTTCCAATGGTTTCTATAAATTAGGGGGAAACTACAAAAAACTAGAAGATATCTGGGTAAGTTACACAACAAAGGCGCCAACTTCAGAGACTTTCATTGATATTGGAGATTTTGAGCTCATGTAACCATAAATTTGAGGTGACTTCCATTATAAGTGTTGAACAAAGCCAACGTAGGTTTCAATAATTCTTGAGTGCAAGGTCGATCCTCAAATTATGTAGAGGATAGTTGACATGACTATCCTTACCAACTTCCAACAACTGGCTAACATGTGTGGCCATTAAACTCTCCATATGTCATAGCCTAATGAGTGACAATGGTGGTAGAAACACATAGATGGGGACCCTCGTTTGGGTTTTCCTTGTTATTCACCCATTGTGGGGAGGAACAAAAATATGCCTAAGAAAATTGAAAAAATTGATCCTTTAAATGGGAAGGATTAGATTGTTCCATCAAACATACAAATGGGAGGATTCATGTTTGAGGCATTAATTTCCTGATTTGTCCACAAACTTGTTCCTTGTGCACTTGATATGAGAGGGAATAACCACAAAAAGTTGGTAAATATTCTATATATGTGTCCCATCCCACTTTTAAGTCTCCAACTATGCGATACTTTTGAAGGAGGAGAACAATTTCAAATTTTTTAGACCATCTAAAAGATGAGTTGTGAATCCCCCTCTATGATGAGATTGGTGTAATTATCACCATTAGAAACTTGGAGGCCATGTTTTAAGGCATATAAATCCATTATATTATTACTTCCAAACCCAAAGAGATAGATTAGAGATGATTGATATGACCTAAACAATTTCTACACATCCCTTTAAAGTTGGTAGGCCCTTAATTACCTTTGGATGTGTTGAAAAATATAACTAGGTTTGGTCTTCATAATGACATGTAATTGTGACTTTGATAAATGATGTAATAATTTTTTTATTAAGACTTGATTCATGGGTCTCATGAGCAAGTGATTTTATTTTTAGCTGACTCTCATTTGAGAGCATTAGGATTTATCATGTAAAGTCAAATAATTAATGTCATGTGTGAAGAGATCTTCTTGAGCATGTGTCGAATGTATATTAGTCTATAGAAGTGTCTAGAATCGCTCCAAAGACAAGCACACTCTCTCTTGTGAAGTCGGCCTCCAAATGAAGATAAGAAACATTCATGTCGGCTCACATAAAAATACACACCCATTCGAATGCTCAGGTTGGCTAAAATGTATGGACGGATTATTATATAAAAGAGGTTGGGCTCCTCACATTTCCACAGTCCGAAATTTGGATTTCTCTTAAGTTTCGGTGTCAAGATACAGTCCACAGAGCTCAAACTTCTCTGAAGTATTCGGATGAGTTGAAAGTAAGACATTATCATTGTAATAGGTTCTAGTACATCTCACTAAAAGGAACACAGTCCTGGGCATACTACAGTTAGGATCTCTTTAATTTGAGAGTGCAGTCATGATCACAGTGGCTCGGTAATATTGCAGTATGGCTCAGTGATTGTAGTTTGGATCGGTAACATTAAAGTATGTTATTTTTGTGTAATACGAGTGCTACATGAATTTGGTTCACTACAATCTTGGACTTCGGTACTATATTTGTCATTATGTCATGATGGTACTACAATCTTAGTACAATGTTACACTCTTGGTAACAAGGATGGCAGTGACAGTGATGATAGCAATAAACATCTAAATTATGCTTTCTAGTGTGAAATAAAAAGAATTAAGGAGAAGAATACAGTCAATGGAACTGGTGTCTTGGTCTTGGAGTGGCTAAATAGGTCAAGGTTCATGGTCTTGGTATTCGTCAATTGGAATCTCTATAAGAAGAACTTGTGTGGGTTTTCCTCTCAAATAGTGAGAGGTTTTGGCCATGGATCATAGCCTACATGTTGTGTCTCTTGAATATTTTATGTTCATGCATTGGCTATTTTTTTATGAAGAAGAACACTAATAAACTAAGAAGAAGAAGACCTTGATATAAAGAAATAAAAAGCATTCACAAACAGTCACTAATAAAGATCAATCACCCTAATGCTAATGCCCTAGATTTATCAACATGGTGTCAGAGCAATGGTGATAGTTAAGGAATGGAATCTAATCAAAGAGACACTCAAAGGTCATATTTCAAGAATGACATCAAATCAGGTTGAAGTTCATCAAAGATCAATATCTACATTGAAGAATAAAGCCCTAGATCAAAGAAACAATCTACAACAGAAAAAGTGTTGATCCTATGGCCATCATCAAAAATACCACAAATACCCTCATCAATTCATATACAAATAAAGGTAGCTCTAATTAATTTAAGGTTTAATATTACATCATCTTGGAGAGGAAAGTGATGAATTCAGACTCCTAGGATAGTCACACAATAGTTAGGATCTCTGTGTTGATGAACAATTTTGGATGTCATATCATAGTATACAATACAGAATAAACAAAGTGAAAGAAGTTATGATATGATTTCGGCTAGATGATGTATATAAGCCACGACATGGTGATGTGAAGGAGTTTCCATTAAGAGAAGTATTATAGTGTCTTGCTAATGTTGTAGAAAGGACAGTTTGGTGTTAAGGAAGTAATATAGTGCCACTCAAGTGTGTCAACAGTTCATTTCTATCATATTATTCTCATAAATGAAATGATATCAATGCGTAAGAAGAACCTAAATAAGGAAGATCTACAGGAATTGAAAAAGGAGCAATCTCCTCTCATTGAACAAGGGTGCTTCATCTGAAAGAATATCATCCAAACGGGAACAATAATAATTCTTCTTCAAAGTGATCAAGTTAAATATTTCATCTTCCGTTTTCAAGTAATTATGTTTCATTACTTCAATCAATTTTGTAGAATTACTTCGTGTTTGCAAGGTGTTACAGGTCAAAATACCTCCTCAACAGCACAGAGGAGAAGATAAATATGGAAGGAATACAAAGACCTAAACTAAACCTACTTCTGCCAAGGTAACACCCCACTTATACAGCACAAGAGAATTATAACGCACATGATCAATGAATAGGCCGCATTAGTGGCTAGGGCAACACTCTGTCTACACTAGAGGGCAGCGTTACCCATGTTTTGAGTTTGGAACAGGAAAAACCCGCGAAGAATGATTTGAATTTCCATATTTTTCTCACAAGAGAGTCAGTACAAAAAGGAAACTACAAAGCACTAATCTCTTATTGGGCCTTGCCAAAAACAACTAAACTCTCAAAGAAGGAAAAAGCATGGAATTTGAGGAAACATCTTGGTTTTTTCTATTCAGAACTGGCAGAAAGAGAAGGGAAATGATTGCTCTCTCCATCTCCTATAAAAGGGAGCTGAAGGCTCTTGGTTCAAGGTCAAAGGATCATCAAAGTTTTGAATACTTGTGAAGTAAAGCATTATTTTTGTAGTGTGAAGGTCAATATTTAAAGATGTTCATTGAGAACTTGTTGACCAAGACATCACCACATTGAGAGATAGAGAGATTGGAAGGCTGAGGAGGGCTTGGTACAACCGACAGTTGTAATCCTCCTTTTTATAAATCAATAGAACTGTATCTGTTTTTTCCATTCTATGCGTTGATATTGTCATTTTTATTCAATCACTTATATAGCATGAGATGAATGGCTTAGATGTGCACAGTTTAAATGTTTATTATATATTGACTTAATTGATAGGAAATGTATGTTGTGTTGGATATTACATGGGTGCTTTGACTGATTGCAGGGTCGAGATTTGGAGCTGGTGAAGAAGGATTCCTGCTTTGTTGTTCAACGCTCTCCAAAACACTTCAACATCATTAAAGAGGTAATCTTCCATCTTATTCCCTCAAGTTGTTTTAAGTTAATATGAACATGTATGTGCCATATTTGTGAACTATACAGCTAATCTTACTATCTTCCTTGGGCACAGGAAAGCCCTGTGAGGGACATTCAATAACCAAAAACCCAAGAATTTTACCCTATAGTAGAATTGGCGACTCCGCTGGGGAGTTCCCCCATAGTTTCCGGACTATCTCTTTCCCCCTTTCTTCTTTCCTTTGATCACAAACCCTTCTGACCAGTATTTATGCCCAGTAGACATTTCAAGCTCACAGAGTTCAATCCTATTTTTGTTTGACCATATAAATAACTTTGCCCTGGCTAACGCTACTTCTGTTGGTGTTCCAGTGCATTATAATGCGGGCTCTGCTTAAATACAGTGCGTTAGTCTCTAGATTAATGTTGTCTTTACTCAGAGACAATGCGTTACTCAGCCAAAATTTGTTGTTCACCCCTGTGATTGTGTTTTGGTTGTAGAGTTTTTTGGCCATCAGTATCTCTTCTTGACTGAATCCATGTGCTTGTTTACTAAGTTGGCATTTCTGTTTGTTTTCTCTTGTTTGAAAAGTTAGTGTCAAAAACATTTACTTTTTAGAGAAGAAATCTTTTTTAGTTTTTCTGCATCTAGCTGAATTAATTCTAAAAATTTCAGTTCAAAGACTGTTAAGATGAGGTAGATAGAAGTATAAATATTTAAAGTTGAACCATGCTATTTGAATTTTCATGCATGGATTTTGAAAATAAACCTCTCCTTGTAGAAATATTCTTCATCGAATTGAATATTTAGAGCATATTTTTGCATGGTTTCTTGAGTCAGAGTCTCATTACATTTCATACGTCCACTCCCCCTCTGCAAGACTAATAATCAAGTACACTAATAATCAAGAAATAATAAAATCAATCACATTACTCTTTTTGAGCTCACACCAACAGTAGTTCAGGCTAGGATCTTGGGTTAGGAAAAGTGATAAAATCACCCTAGATCTCAAAACTTGCAACTAGAGTCATTAACGAGCGAAATCCTACTGCAGTCATATTATCGGGATTGTTCCTTTACTGGAGCTCAGCGCGAGACAACACTTGGGTGCACAAGAAGGTATCCCACCTTCGACTGCATCCAGTGGGTATGCTATATACTGGGGTTCCCTTCGGGGATGTCAAAACTAGATCAGGGATCTAGGTATTCTACCCATATAGCATGTTGTCCTTGACCGTGGACCCCCTTGATGATGTCTATGATTTGAGGTATCTTTAGTCGCCATAATTTTTAGGGACTTACATAAGGTGACTAGGACGGGATGTCTTGGTACCTAAAATAGACGTACCCACTCTGTCTTCGATCTTTAGGAGGGTACTTGTCTTAAGGAGAGTGCTTACACCTATCGTCTGAGGTTCGGGCGAAGCTCTAGAGTGACCGTAACTGTACTTTCGACCAACCCTCTCTGTATACTATTATGATACTGGATTTCATCACCAGGAAACAGTAGTACTCAGACAGGGCACCCTATCTGGCTACTTGTTGAATGATTTTAGAGAGTCCTTTTTTCTTTTTTCTTTTTTAGGTGTGTGGTTACTATCATTGAGACTTTATAATACATCACTATTTATTAAAATTTGTTAAAAACTAAATAGGTCACCGTGGCATCATCCGACCCATGCCATTTTTCTCGACGACAACAAGGTCTACCTCCTCTGACTCTTTAGGAATAACTGAACCTTGGTGAACCCGTGCCTTCTGCAGAAGAGAAGTCTCTATTGACAAACCCTGATTTTCACATAGCCTCATATCATACGGAATTTCCGAAGGACCCTTTCATGGAAGGGGTCGTACCTCATTACAATCCTCCACTCACTGATCCGTTGGGGCCTGTGATAGTTCAGATTCCACCACACACTGACATGTCTTCGGCCGCACAAACATCCATTTCTCAACCACCATCCACAGGGTCGATGCTAATGGCAACCATCCCAGGTTTGCCGCCATCCTCCCCGCTAGTTGTCAGTTCTATTCCATTACTTGGTAACCCCAGTAGTCAACATATACCTAATCCAAACCCTACGGTCATCACAACTGTAAGTAACTCGCCGAGTCCTTCGGGATCTACTCCTACCGTGACCATGTTGGGACCTATGGTTGCTCCTCCCACGAGTGTGACTACTTCGGTTCCTTTTAGCAACCCTTTCGGTTGGAACCCTTTGCTGAGTTCAAACCCCTTGGCCACCATACCCGGGGGTAGTGTCACCAGCACGCAGATAACAGGGAACATTTCACTACCCCTGCAATCGTTAGGAAAAACTGGACAACCTATTGTTAACATTGTTCCCTTAAGTGTTTAAATATCAGTGTAGGGTCTATGCCGTTGCTAAACTATGCAAGTATTAGCATGCCTCTGAGAAGCTCTATTGCATCCATATGGACTAACCCACCCCAACCTCCATCTGGAATGGGAGGGCACTTTTACACTAGGGGCAACCAACCATTCACCCCGCAATACAATATGCCCTATGGACAGCAACCATATATCCCTACCCCTCCACCTATAGGAAATTTTTATCAAAGTCCTACTTATCCTACTGGTAACACATTGACGGGCGGGCCCTATGGTCCACATAGTCAACCAATACTTCCTTGGTTAGATTCAGGGGAAAACCCGCAATTGCCATTTTTGGCAGCTCTAGACATCCCCGACATCTATAAACTAACTAATGACCCCATTAATCACAACCCGCTCTGGCCTCCAGTACTCCACAAGATTCCTTCTGACATCCCAAAGTTCGATGGGAAACAAGGGGAAGACCCAGCCACACACATCACCACCTTTCATTTATGGTCTATATCTAATTCCATGGTGGATGATAGTATCCGGCTTCGACTGTTTCCCCGCACCCTTACAGGAAATGCCGCCAAGTGGTATATTTAATTTCCACATGCCGCCATAAACACTTTTGGCACTTTAGCGACAGAGTTTCTAAAGAATTTCCAATTAATAATCAGATTTGAAACCGGAACGGAACTGTTAACCTCGCTGCGCCAAGACACCGCCACCCACATATCCGATCACATTCATGAATGGAGACATAGGAGGAGGCTACTCAAAGCGCCGATCCCGGATCATCTCTTAGCTAATTGGTTTTGTAAGTCTCTCTTACCCCACATCTCTAAAGACATTGGCCTTTCTGGTGCGATTACAGAAGATCAATGAATTCGTCATGCCCAACATTTGGATTTAATCTATTCACAATCTGGCATGCTATATTATTTACTCCCCAATGCCCCTGGTAACCCAAATCCTCCATCTCCTCAGAAAACTGGAGCTCATGCCGATGGTCTCGTTGGCACAATATCTAGTGTAGCCACAAAACAGTCTTGGGGGAAAACCTCCCAACCATCCTCGGCTGCCACCACCCCTAACCAAACGACTACTCTTCCTACTGCTGAGGTAAATTCTGTGTAAACTTCACAAAAACCTAGTGGAAAGAATAAGAAGAACAAGAAAAAGACATCTTCTTCGAAAGAGCAGTTGGACAATCAGAATAATCCTAATCAAAAAAATGCTGCCAAAAATGACAAAGGAAAGGATAAACCCATGAAATTTCCTTGCAAGATCTGTGCAGAGGACCACTTGACATACAAATGTCCTCAGCTACAGGAATGCACCGATTTTATCGCAAACAATGATTCTGGGTGAACACCTGTCGTTCTACATAATCCTTTCCCTAATCAACAGCAACAACACCAACACATGGTTGACAACCTGCCACAACCCCAGCAATGGGGAAATGGTGGTTCACATCCTTCCGGTGAAGGATCATCCACCATTTATGGCATTGAGAGTGTTGAACTTCAAACACGAGCCAATCTTTATGGAAATCCTACCATAGACACTCAAGAACCTGGTACTAGTTCAAATCCACCGCTGACCAACGATTTATATATCGAAAAGCCTACTGCTGACCCCCTAATTCGTCCCCCCAAAGGGACACTTCAACGCACGACTCATAACACCGCTGCACGTGCAGCCCAAAACTACAACATTGTAGAAGATTTGGTGCAGGCACCGTTAGCTATGTCTGCTCTCGAAGTATTGCAAACTTGTCGAGCACAAAAGAAAGCCCTGCTTTCGGCCATTGGTGGAATAGACCCCCAGGATTCCATGCTAGCTATCTTTGATATGGAAAAATCTCAGACTCACCTCTCGCACCAACTCACATTCCAAGTGCAGGTTGTGTCAAAAAGGAGACCAATCCATCGCACTGTCATAGACGAAGGTGCTTCGACCTGTGTTATGTCACAAGCTTGCTAGCTCGCTTTAGGTTCTCCTACCTTAACACTGCCGTCGAATTCCCTCAAAGCTTTCGATGGCCACACATTCCTCCCAAAAGGATACCTTGCTAGCTTTTCCATCACTCTGAGTGGTAAAATGGTAATCGTGGACGTTGAAGTCGTAGAACGCCATCTCGACTATAATCTATTGCTCGGTCGCAGTTGGTCTTATGCGATGACCGTCGTTGTTTCTTTGGTCTTCCAACTCATCCTATTTCCATTGGATGGGAAAATAGTCACAGTGGATCAGTTATCCTTCTACACCCCTGATTATTCCATGTTACCAAGTAGCACCGTACCCCTAATAGGAGGCTTTTCTGACTCTTACGTCAATATTGGTACCGGTCTTCTGAAGGCATCTTCCCTACTGGGTTTTTTTCCTCTCCCACCGCCAGAGATTCCAAATACATTTGCAATGATATCCACCACTTTCGATGGCTCTATTGACCCATGGATCCTCTTGGCACCTTCAGACATTGATTCCTACGGATATCAGATGCCTCTCTCACCGGCTGAGTTGGCCTACCAAGCCATCCAAATTACATTTGAACCCTCCACTGCTATGGTTTCGACCAAAGGTACAAACCTCCCACCCATCACAGTTCTCTCTAAGGATCTCCTTAACTAATTCTTGCCTACAGACGAAGCTATTTGAGAGATCATGTCTCTAGAAGAATGACCTTGGGGAGAGTTTCACCATCGCGCTTCGATAATCGACTCGGACGTGATAAAAACTGAAATCCCATCCTTTGACCCACCTGAGATGGTTCCCTCCGCTTACATGACTGTTCAAACTATTGATTCAGAAGGGAACATGGGTAATATTTCTAAGACAATGTTCATTGATATCTCGGTCAAAACAGGTATCGTGGAAAATATCCAGATTGGAGCAGATTGCAATCCTGAGGAAATTGCATGTTTCACATCCCTTTTCAAGGAATTTTGCAATGTGTTTGCTTGGTCTTATGACGAAATGCCCGGCATCGATCCATCTATACTCGAGCACAAAATCAAGATTTATGAAAATGCCAAACCAATTCGGCAGCAACTCAGACCCGCACCATTCGAGTTTGTGTTGACTATCGCGATCTGAACGCCGCTTGTCCCAAAGAAAATTATCCTACGCCATTCATAGATCAGATTCTCGACGATTGTGCCGGATGCGAATATTTTTCCTTCATGGATGGATTCTTGGGCTATAACCAGATTGTGATTAAAAAAGAAGACTAGCATAAAACTGCCTTCATCTATCCTTTGGGCACATTTGCATATAGTAAACTCCCATTCGGTTTGAAGAATGCTGGAGAAAATTTTCAGCGAGCTATGGACTACGCTTTTCACGACATTTGACATATTGTATAGGCTTACTTGGATGACCTTCTGGCCCATTCCAAGAAACGACCTGATCACCTTGCTCATCTGAAAGAAATTTTCGCTAGGTGTAGATTCTACAATATATGTCTGAATCCTCATAAGTGTGTATTTATGGTCGAGTCTAGGCATCTGTTAGGTTTCATTTTCTCCAAGCACGGGATTAGGGTTGATCTCGATAAGGTTAAAGAAATTTTTGAATTGCCGGCACCACAATCCATCCTTCAACTCCAACGTTTTCAAGGGAAGGCAAACTTTTTACGTCAATTCATCGTTAACTATGCCGAGATGACGAAACGATTTATGCGATTATTGAATAAAGGAACACTATACTTGTGGGATGACCAAGCTTAATGGTCATTTGATTCTTTAAAACATGCACTTTCTTCAACCCCACTCCTTAGTGCCCCCAACTACTCACGCGAATTTCTCCTCTACCTGGCAGCCTCACCATCCTCACTTGGAATGGTTCTGGTTCAAGTTCACAGTGACGACAGTGAACATGTGATATTCTATTTGTCCAAAGGTATAATCGGACCTGAACTACGTTATTCACATGTGGAGAAACTTTCTCTAGTGGTAGTTTTTTCCGTCACCCGACTCCAACACTATATATTGCTGCTACAAACTACGGTTATTGCTTTGGAGAACCCCATGCGACACATCCTCTCTCAAAAAATTATTGGAGGAAAATATTCCAATTGGATCATAATCCTCCAACAATTTTATTTGGTCTTCACAGTTACCAAAGGAAAGAAATCCCTCGTCTTCGCCGAATTATTATCGGACCTTCCCAGAATCGACCCCGGAGAAGTAGCTCATGATCCATTTCCTAATGAATCTATATACTTGGTCGATTATTCAGACCCATGGTATAGAGACATTTTGGTCTACCTACAAACCCAATGCTTCCGCCCAACTCTCACGTCCGACGACCATCGTCATATTCGCCACCAGGAAAAGCACTACCTTGTGCTATATGATACATTATATCGTAGTGGTATTGATACTATTCTCCAGCGTTGTCTCACTTTCAAGGAAGCGGAATGTGTTTTGAATGACTACCATGTAGGGGCATGCGGTGGTCATCTTTCGGGCATAGCTACTGCCCAAAAAATCTTGCACGCAGGTTACTATTGGCCCACTTTGTTTGAAGACTTCATTGCAGCGGTCCAGAAGTGCCATCCATGTCAAATTTTCACAAAGAAAATGCGTGCTCATCCTTCCCCCCTTCATCCGGTTATCTCCATTGGTCCTTTCGCTAAATGGGGAATTGACTTCATCACCTACAATCCCACTTCGGAAAATGGACACAACTACATCATGGTTGCGGTCGACTATTTTATGAAATGAGAGGAAGCCGTTCCCACTTTTAAGGCCGATGGCGAAACCACCACTCTCTTCTTGTTCAATCAGGTAATCTATCGGTTCGACGTACCCCTATATATTGTCACAGATCATGGATCCCACTTTCAGAATCATATTTTGACCGAATTAACATCCATGCTAGGTTTTCATCAAGATAAATCTTCGTCTTATTATCCTCAAGCTAATTGTCAAGTCGAAGTTGTAAATGGCATCCTCAAAACCATGATACGTCGACTGGTCGGAAACCATAAAACCACATGGAATCGGAAGTTGTATTATGCGTTATGGGCATACTGAACATCAGTCAAAACTGCCATAGGCTTCACGCCATTTCAGCTTGCATTCGACCTAGAGGCAGTACTTCCAATCGAGTGCAAAATTCCATCACTCAAACTCGCCATAGAACTCCTGCCTGGCACCACCGCCACAGAAGAGCGCTTGCTCTTGCTCGATCATTTGGATGAAACTCGTCGAGATGCCATACTAGCACTCGAATTTCACCAACGCCGAGTCAAAGCTCAATACGACAAATCTATCAAGCCTCGTTCTTTCCAAGAGGGTGATCTTGTTCTACTCTATGATCATAAACATGACCTCTTGGGGGCCGGAATGCTCCAACCATTATGGCTTGGTCCTTACATCATCACTAAAGTCCTCTCAAAAGGGGCTTATGAACTTCAGGACTGTAATGGGATTCCACTCACGGGTCCCTGCAACGGGCTCTATCTAAAGAAGTATTTTGCCTAGTTTTACACTAGGCATATGCTTTGTAATTTTATGTATATAAGTTTTTCCTATTGTTTTGATGTCTCTGGATATTTTTTGGTTTTTGAGGTGTTTTTCTCATGTACAATCTTTTTTCACATAGATGTCGTCATCCTCCTTATCATACATCGGATATGCGGATGGTGCTAGTCATCACACTAGACACATTGCTTCAGCTGCTTGGGTTCTCTACACTCCTGAATCGGACCTTCTTGGTTCTGGGGGAATCCTCCTAGGTAGTGCCACCAATAATGTTGTCGATTACATGTCAGTGATCCAACTCCTCACGGAGGTGGCGTCTCGTGACATCTCCAATTTAGTGGTCAGGTTAGATTCCCAACTCATCATTATGTAGTTAAAAAATCATTACAGTGTCCGTCATCCAGTCTTGTTACGTTATTTTTTAAGGGTGCGACTGTTAGAACGTTAATTTCAAACAATCACATTTGAGCACGTTCCTAGAGAATTTAATGCACTAGCCAATTCTTTGGCAAACTATGTGTTAGATTGGCATTTGTCACATTTGCTATAAAATATTTACTCATGAGTATATATATTTTGATCCATAAAAAATTAAAAAACACAAAATCACCAAAAAGTGTGTATATATATATATATATATATGTATATATATGGCGTGTCCAGTACAATATTTACATCAAAAAATCTTTCAAAACTTGGGTGTGTTACAAAAATTTGGCTATACTAAGCCACTCTCTGACACTTATACATCGGCTCTGCCAGCTAGGCCTGATGATCATGATAACATACAACTGCTCTGGCTATCCTCCTCAGAGGCACCATGTATCTCTCTGGTGCACCTACGGTCTGCCACTACAAACGAACTGGAACCTCCCGCGTAGGAAGGGGTGTTATACCCATACTCAAACCCTCCAAGTTTCTGGAGAGTTCATGTAAAATCTGGGCTTCCGCATCCTTAGCTGGTGTGCCAACCCAGGGTAGCTGCATTCCTCGCCATGCATAGTGAGGGGCCCCAACTGGGCAGACAGGTGCCACATCTGTGTCAAGCAAGAAAAGCTTCATTTCAAAACATAATTTTCACCCTATTTCCAAAAAAAAAAATTTGCATAAACATTCAAAAGACAAAAAAAAAGTACTTCCTTGAATACATTGATCATTTCCTTCTTAGCATCGAGTCCCCACTAGGTGCCAGGGAGGAGAGCTAACTCTGGATCGCCTGTGAAGTTCATCCCTGCATAGGGATAATCCTCGATCATAATAATCAGGGAGTTCAGCCAATAAAAAAATCCATCATCAAAACAGTGGCAGATGGGACCCTCTCCAGTCCACGGAAGCAAAGCTGCCCATCGAGCCTGCCTCGACTCGCGTGGGCCCAATGGTGCTGTAATGATCCTGGGCCTCATCAATGGTACCTGCTCTAGTAGAAAAGAAATGATCAATGTACCGTACCCAAACTCTCTCTGGGTACGGGTCTTGCATGCTGTGAGCTCTGCTCGGACTCGATGGACAACTCCATCACACCAGTCAAACACCTGAGGCTACATACAATCCAAGGCTAGTAGCATCTGGGCCTTGGTGGCCACATGCTAACTCTTGGCACCTGCCAAGCAAACAATCATCCATAATATAGACCTCAGTGGTCTCAAATCTACCTGTGCAATAGGTACCCGGTTGCTCACAGCCTCTGTGTTGCGTATGCAATGAGCAAGAATGAGATCAGCAGTGGAACGCAAATCCGCTCTGGACCCCATCAAGTTGGGCCTCGGTCCACGACATGATAGGCCAGTCAAAAAGTATACATCGTCTTTCTCAATTGAGAGCTCATTGCCCCCAATATGAAAGACATGGTGACGTTCGTCCCATTTCTGAATCAGCCACCTCAGGAAGTCTTCTTGACCCCTCATCAATTCTAAACGTGCATATTTTAGCAAACCGCATCTGCGAAGAGCCATCAAGCTTGCAACATCAGTAATCATTTCCCTTTCTTCCCGTTGATGTTCTCTCTCTCACCAGATACTCATGATTAAGAGCTAAATACCTGCAAATGCAACATTTTCAACCAATTAGAAATTGTCTGGACCACTTCAAAATGCTTATAAATGAGTTCCTAAAAAATTTGTTGCACCGAATGCTGGCTATAGTGCAAAACAGAGCATGCTAACGCGCTCTCCCCTCATGGGAAGTGTGCTTAACGCGGCTCCATCACTGTTGGCCCGCGTTAGCCGCTAATATTTTTTAGGGCCTACCAAATTTCCCATTTTGGACCAACAAAACTTTACAAAAATACAATTAAATGATAGCAGGAGGTTCTAGCTCTTACCTAGATCTCACGGGAAGGAAAACCATTGCCCGGATTGACCGCAATCGTCAGCTGAAGTTTCCACCCTTTCTCACCCAGAGCTCCTTCACAACACTCAAAAAAGTGAAAATGAAAGTCTTCTGACCTTCTTATAGCCACTTCTGGGGCATGACTCTCTTAGCTAATCAACAAAAATTCGTGAATTCTTGCTGCATATGTGTTGCAACTATTGAGATTTGTACTGATGTTCTAATGAGTGATCAAGATTCATATGCAGACATATACATGTTTTGACCCTTATTTCGAGCATTCTTTTTACGGTATTTTTCTTACTCGTTAATCCGAAAACCTTGAGTTCCCTTCTTCGGACTCGTTAAACTTATATGAAGTCGATTTCGAGCGTTCTTTTTATGGTCTTTTTCTTGCTCGTTAATTCGAAAAACCTATAGTTCTCTTCTTCGGACTTGTTAAAACTGATATGAAGAAGCACTGAGCTTTCTTTTTAGGGACCTTTTTCTAGCTCATAAAACTAAAAAAACCCTGAGTTTCCTTTGTCGGGCTCGCTAAACTATCACAACAGAGAGTAAGGAAACTATCACGACAGAGAGTAAGGAGCCATTCTTTTCCTCTTTTTCAAAGCTCTTTAAACCGAAAAAGTAACCAATTTTTCTCCGCGTGACTTGTTAAAATTTCACGGAGAGCACCAAGTTTTTATTTGTTGGACTCGTTAAAATTTCACAAAGAGTACTGAGTTTACTCCGTCTCCTCATACTCATAACAAAATGAGGTAGACGTCCATCGAACATAGATTTCTCACTTTTCCCTCTTCGATGGACTAACTCATGGATAATGAACTGTTTCGGGCTTACTATTCTCCCTTTGTCGTGCCCAGATATCAAGACATGACAAAGGTACCCCAATGGAGTTGTATTTTACAACATTTTTCGGACTCTCTAAACATGAAAAATTCACCGAGTTTACTCATCTAGACTCGTTAAACCTAATCAGACGGGGCATGGAGTTGTCTTTTATGATATTTTTCAGACTCTCTAAATATGAAAAATTCATCGAGTTTACTCGTCTGGACTCGTTAAACTTAATCAGACAGGGAAAAATTTGGACGAAATGGATACTACCTCTGTTACATTTCAGAAAGGTCGATTTGGCAGCAAAAATATTGAACATGGCACTTCCCAGAAAACTCTTTCGCAGTTAGCCGAACCCTACCATCTATGAGTATTAGCCTTCCTCTCCCAGTGTCCCTACACCGGTAAAATCCTAACACACTCTTTGGTGTTCATTAAGCCTCAGCTGCCTAGTACCCTGTTACAGTGCCTTCTATTGTTCAAGCAGATCTCACTATCTATTGCTCCTCTTATCAACCAAACCGCTCATTATGCCAGAACTTATTTGTCGTCAGACATCCCCATTTTCTCTTCATTATCTCCATCACAAAAAAAATCATTTGGTTTCCATTTCATGTTGACTGATGTAGGAAACCTCAGTGCCTACCTTTCAACAGATCTCTTCCTATCAACTTCAACATCTTATCTAGGAAGTTGATCCAGAAACCCATCAGTACCCGAATACTTGCAGACACCAGTGGCAAGTAGTCTTTTGTTTGATTAGGAGTCTTCATCATTGGCTCCTGATCAAATGATTCTACAAGTGTTTGAATTCAACTCTTTTTATTCACACTCGCTAAATTGTATTGTGAATCTTAGGGACCATCATCATTATCGGTGGCCACCTTCGCATTTGTTAAAAGTTCTCATTATCGACTGGTAATCAGATGATTTCTCACATGTTCGATGATAGCTCCTTCATTCACATGTTGAGACATATGCAGTTTAAGTGAAGCGGCGGTCAAGACCTTGGGGCAAAGGTTACATCATTAAAGCTATGTTCCCTTCCCCAAGTTGCGATATTGTTTATGGAGACAACTTCTTCAGCCTGATCCTGTTATGACAGAAATTTCCACATTTTGCTCATCGGTGGACAGATTCTTCATATCTATGTTCTAGAGAAATCATGTTGTTTAAGCTACTGAGCATGGGAATGCCCGACTCAAGGTAGATACTATATTTTTTGACATATGTTGTTGTTTCAGGTTTTCCTCAGTCTTTCAATCTCTTTATCTCTACTACACACATTATAAAGTTTTTCGGCCATCGTATTCATCTCTAACCTCACACTTTAGGGGGCATCTATTACAGGTCAAAATACCTCCTCGTCAGCTCAAAGGAGAAGATAAATATGGAAGGAATACAAAGACCTAAATTAAACCTACTTTTGCCAAGGTAACGCCCCACTATAACAGCACAAGAGCGTTATAACGCACATGATCAATGAATAGGCCGTGTCAGTGGCTAGATAAACGCTTTGTCTACACTAGAGGGAAATGTTACCCGTGTTTTGAGTTTGGAATGGGAAAAACCCGCGGAGAATGATTTGAATTTCCAGCTTTTCCTCACAAGAGAGTCAGTACAAAAAGGAAACTACAAAGCACTAATCTCTTATTGGGCCTTGCCAAAAACAACTGAACTCCCAAAGAAGGAAAAAGCATGGAACTTGAGGAAACATCTTGGTTTTTTCTATTCAGAACTGGCGGAAAGAGAAGGGCAATGATTTCTCTCTCCATCTCCTATAAAATGGAGTTGAAGGCTCTTGGTTCAAGGTCGAAGGATCATCAAAGTTTTGAATACTTATGAAGTAGAGCATTATTGTTGTAGTGTGAAGGTCAAGAGTCAAAGAGGTTCATTGAGAACTTGTTGACCAAGACATCACAACATTGAGAGATAAATAGATTGGAAGGTTGAGGAGGGCCTTTGTACAACCGACGGTTGTAATCCTCCTTTTTATAAATCAATAGAACTATATATGTTTTGTCCATTCTGTGCGTTGATATTTTCATTGTTATTCAATCACTTATATAGCATGAGATGAATGGCTTAGATGTGCATATTTTAAATTTTTATTATATATTGACTTAATTGATAGGAAATGTATGTTGTGGTGGAGATTACACAGGTACTTTGACTGATTGCAGGGTTGAGATTTGGAGCTGGTGAATAAGGATCCTTGCTTCGTTGTTCAGTGCTCTCCAAAAGAATTCAAGATTATTAAAGAGGCAATCTTCCATCTTATTCCATCAAGTTGTTTTAAGTTAATATGAACATGTATGTGCCATCTTTGTGAACTATACAGCTAATCTTACTATCTGCCTTGGGCACCGGAAAGCCCTGAGAGGGATATTCAATAACCAACAACCCAAGCATTTTACCCTATAGCACAAGGAGATATATAAGCTATTTGGGTCATCTAAGTTCCTTGCATGCCAAAAGGAGGATAAACATAGTCCTAGAAGAAAGTGAATCCATTGATCAAATCGATGAAAAAGGTCTCCTCTGAAGACATGGAAAGGTATTTTTATCAAAGGTCCCCTCATATAGCAATATTGGAGACATCAAAGGGATGTATATGATAAGATCGCAATACTATTCTCTGAATATGTGATAAAGCAGGTCATATCACTTAGATATGATCTACATGAAATTGAAGGTATCAAAGAATGAAGGGATATCTTCATAAGATCTCAACTGTGATATCTGGGAGATATGATAAGAAGATAATCATCATTGTTATAAATAAGAAGGTAACAAATATCCATGGGGATAATAAAGTTACCTCATTCAACAACTTGTGGTTTCTATGCTTGATAGAAGAAGACAAGTTAAGGGCAAAAGTATTGAAGGTTAAAGAACTCAAACATTTATAGGAAGGAAAGAGAAGTTTAGAAAACTTTGGTTCTTAGAAAATAAAAAATAGAACATTTAAGATTCAATTTTATGGAAAACTTATGGAAATTACAGAAAAGTAGCTCATAACATTGAAAATATGGAGGAAGTTGAAGAAAATAAGTCCAAGGAAAGAGGGAGTAAGAGATATTTATTATGATTAAGATAGTCTCCCTCACAAAGGTCTTGTAATTGCTCCTAAATATTTTGTAGGATATGGATAAATAAATAATAAGATGCATTGTGGCATCATGGAAGAATTTGAAACAAGAGCTCGTGACATCACCATGGGAAATCATAAAGGACAGAAGGAAACAAATCCATGGCAGCCAAATATGAAAGATATAGCTCTTGGGAACCTCATTGGAAATTGAAGGAAAGAAAGAAGTCATCCAGGACAAGGCTCATCATACATCAAGTCAAGAAGAAAACATCTACTGGATAGGGATATGCAATATCCTCAAGATTCTCTGATGGAATCTTCATTTGAAGGTTCACTGGTCCACAGAGGAAGCAAGTGTTTCATCAACTCCAACTTGTGGAATTCATGGGATGATGGTACGATGACATAAGAGATGAATCAGATCAAGGGGTTGAAGATATTTCAATCAAGGAATATGTTTAAAGAAGCCCATATGACCTGAAGGTAAATGAGGTGTGTATTCTTGTATTTAATATTATAATGTCATGTAGTATGGTTGCAGGTAGCATGGATCACTACTTCTATCTTGAGAAGCATGACCAAAAGGATATCCTCCTCTAAAAAGATGCAGGAAGGCATAGGTCACACTATATGAAATCAACATAATATTTCCTCATATGAAGTATGAGGTAGTTGACTACAATCAATGAACTTTGATTGGAAGATCCTATAAATGAAAGTGTGAAGAAAGGAAGGTAGAGATCATAAGATATGCAACCATGGTAAAGGCAATCAACATCCTAGAAGACCAATAAGACTTGACTAGGAAATCTCATGGAAATATATGAAGACTTTGATGGAATTCTGAAAAATTTGGAAGCCCTTGACAATGGATTTCTTTGGGAGATGTGCCAACATGTATGCAGGATATTGATACCTATAGGAAGATGTCATGATGAAATACCATCACAAAGGTAATTTTAATTTAAGTGTTCATTTTTTATTTTGAACAATATCTAAATGTGTTTATGCAAGGTTTCCAAAGGGAAGTGTATTTCTTCCACCTCAGATAACCATGTGGTAGGATTAAATATCCTTGAAGAAACATGGTATGATGAAAGCAGAATGACATGAAGCAAGGCCAATGAATATTGGTGGATCAATTTCTTATGAAGGGAATGGTGACATGACTCGAGGATGAAAGTGGTGGATGGTATGTTCCCTATGAAGAAGTCCCAAAATATGAAGACTCCATAACAAATAAAAATTTATGACATCTAAGGAAGGAGTTCTTCAAAGCAACTAGTTGTCCCATTATTTCCACTTGACAATTTTTTCTAGGTCCCTAATTAAGAGGGAGCCTAGAAATAATTTTATTACTTGGTAGAAACTTGGAAATTACTAAGCCAAGAGGGAGCTTAGGTACATTCCTTGTATAGGAATGAGTACTTTCCCTATATTGGAATATGTCCTCCCTAACTGAGAGGGAGAGATAGACATGTCATTCTTGTCTTCACTTTGGAATATATAATGGAGGATTAGGTAATCATATGGCATCTAATACTCTTTGAGGATGAAATAGGGCATCCAAGATAAGAGTAGATTTAGAGGACTGATATGCTTTAAGGACTGGGAATACAAGATAAGAATATTCTTGGTCGAACACACCCTAAGATCTCAGGTAGGGTATTTTCCAGGAAAGACAATGATTAGGGTGTCTATAAATCATTTGTCTCACCAACATTGAGCTCTGATCTTCTGGAAATATGGATCTATTATTCAAGGCCTTGCAATATGACAATTTTGGTTGATATGATGCTATACAAATGGATTACCAATCTGATTGTTCTTATGAGAAATTCTTCATATTGAGAATGACCAAGTACCATTATGAATACATCCCTAGTTAAGAAGGAGTGTTGAAAAGTGTAACTAGGTTTGGTCTTCATAATGACGTGTAATTGTGACTTTGATAAATGACGTAATAAAAATTTTATTAAGACTTTCTTCATGGGTTTCATGAGCAAGGATTTTATTTTTAGTTGACTCTCATTTGAGAGAATTAATATTTATCATGTAAAGTTAAATAATTAATGTCATGTATGAATAGCTCTTCTTGAGAATGTGTCTAATGTATATTAGTCTATAGAAGTGTCTAGAAGCCCTCCAAAGACAAGCACCGTCTCTCTTGTGAAGTTGGCCTCCAAACGAAGATAAGAAACATTCATGTCATCTCACATAAAAAGACACACCCATTCAGATACTTAGGTCAGCTTAAATGTATGAACAAATTACTATATAAAGGAGGTTAGGCTCCTCACATTTCCATAGTCCAGAATTCAAGGTTCTCTAAAGTTTCGGTGTCAAGATACAGTCCATGGAGCTCAGACTTCTTTGAAGTATTCAGATGAGTTGACATTAAAACGGTATCAGTGTAATAGGTTCTGATACATCTCACTGAAAGGAACACAATCCTAGGCATACTACATTTCATATCCCTTCAATTTCAGAATACATTCATGATCACAGTGGCTCGGTGATATTGCAGTATGGATCAATGATATAGCAATATGGATCGGTGATATTATAGTGTGGCTTAGTAACATTACAGTATGTTATTTTAGTGATACAATTCCTACATGAATTGGATTCTACTACAGTCTTGGACTTTGGTGCTATCTTTGTCATGATGTCATGATGGTACTACAATCTCAGTACAATGTTACACTCTTGGTAACAAGGATGATAGTGACAGTGATGATAGCAATGAATATCTACATTATTCTTTCTAGTATGAAATAAGAAGAAGGAAGGAGTAGAAGACAGTCAAGGGAACCAGTGTATTGGTCTTGGAGTGGCTAAATAGGTCAAGGGTCATGGTATTGGTATTCGTCAATTGGAATCTCTATAATAAAATTTTGGGTGGGTTTTCCTCTCAAACAGTGAGAGGCTTTCTCCCTGGCTCATAGCCTACATGTTGTGTCTCTTGTGTATTTTATGTTCATACATTGGTTATTGTTTGATTAATAATAACACTAATAAAATAAGAAGAAGAAGACCTTGATCTAAAGAAATTAAAAAAAAATCACAAACAGTCACTAATAAAGAGAAATCACCCTAATGCTAATGCCCTAGATTTCTCAACAGGAGGCACCATCAGAGATTAGTTTAAAAAATTAAGGAGGAGGGGGGACCCAAGAGTTAGGGATGCTAAGGCTAGGGGGTTGGGAATACTAGGGGGAGGGGCATTGAGTAGGGATAAGTCAATGGATAAAAGTGGGAAAGATTTCATAGGATTGCTTTTCTATTATTGAGCATAGTATGGGGATAAGAGAAAAAAATATTTGATTTCTTTCTTAATGCACTCCCAAACAAAACCTTTTGATGTATTTAATCTTGAATATTTGAAAAACAAAATCATTCCATGTTTTCTATAAGATAAAATTGGACAATAGTTACTAAGAATGATTCATGATTAGATGACTTACTCTATTATCCCTCCAATTATTTATAATGGCTATAATGATTTTTTTATTTTTGTCAAATTGGAAAAAAGTGATAGCTCCTTTATCCCATTGACTTGAGGAAAAAGGATGGGAATTGAAGTGATGGTCCACATATTCTAAATTTTGAGAACATAGGTGACAAAGTGAAGGTACCTAAAAGCTTTGTTTTTTCCATTTTTACAGTTTTCCCCAAGTAAGAGTGTTTCCATGAGCAAGGAGCATAGCAATAGGGACTCTTTCGGCCAAAGGTTTTTTTTTTTTTTTACTTAAAGGGACCTATACATGTACTCCATCCTGGTTGAGCATAAATTTTCCCCCATTGGTTCTATCCTGGAGGATTCTGACCATAGGGGGTATAAGCCGTATAATTCGGTTGATACGATTGTTGATAACCAGTGTAAGGGGGTAGGTAACTAGGGTACTGACCCTAATTATATGCAAGCCCTATTTGAGTAGTGTATGGATCTGACTGTTGAGTATAGGTATAGCCTAGTCGTTGAAGGTAATAACTAGAACCTTGGGGCTGGTTGTAAACCAGTTGAGATTGACCTTGAAGGTAATAACCACCTTGGGGTCGAGCAGGTTGTTGGTAAGTGGGGCCCTGCTGAGACTGAGTTGGGCGCACAGGCGGATTCAGCTGTAGCATAGAATAAATGGGCTATTGAGTGGGGTTAACTAGATGTGCAAGTTGGCCTGGTTGAACAAGTTGACCTGGCTGAGCGAGTTGTCCTGGTTGAACTGATTGACCCGGGTGAACAGGTTGTCCTGGTTGAATAGGTTGACCTAGCTGATAAAGAACACCAAGTTGGCCTGGCTGAGCCGGTTGACCTGATGGCAGGATGGGGCTAGGTTGGGCCTGATAACCAGGTTGACCTGTGGCAGGACCATAATATGGTCCCGGCTGTGCAACATTCGGACCGATGGGAAACTGAGGTTGTTGAGGTTGCACCATAGGTTGGGAAGGGTGGATTTTCCCCCTAGGACCGTACAACAGTCCAGGTTGATACCCTAGTTAGCCTGTGGGTCCTCGAGGTTTCCCTGGTTGGACCACAGAGTGAGGCTATAAAGGTTGACCTTGAGGGTTGTAGGATTGCCCTTGTAGACCTTACAACAAACCCTGCTAGCCCGAAGGTTGGCCCTGTAAGGGTTGTCCTTTCGAGTCATATAGATAACCAGGCTGGCCCAAAGGTTGGCCCTGGAAGGGTTGTCCTTGCGGTTTAGAAGGTTGCCCAGCCTGGGCGAACAGAAAACCTTGAACATACTGATAAGCCTCTGGAGCAGGAAAACGTAGAGGGTTTCCCTGCTCATCGTAATGATATGGAAAAAAATAAACAGGGGTACCATTCGGCCCATAATGGGAAAAATAAGGATGGTTGGGATCTTGGGAGGACTGACCAACCTTGGAGTTCGACGGTTGTAAAGACAACCGATACTCCTCAGGAGAGATATTCTCCCGAATCACAGATGTGATATAGACGTCTTCAGGAACTAACGCGGTGCTGATGCACTGAGTAGTAACAGCAGGTGTAGATGCGGATATGCAGATAGTAGGCCTAACAGGTACTGATGTGACTTGAGGGGATGACGTGAGAGGTTTCGATGGTGAAATCCCTAACAAAGGTATAACGGGCCTCGTGGATGGAGTCAATACTCCCATGGAAGCCACAGTGGCCACTATCTGACTTAAGGACCTATATCTCGCTGGAAGCGAAGGACCAGGCGAAGAAATGATAGAAGACTCGGGGTTTTTTTCTGGGAAAAGCTGGTAATCTTCACCAAATGTAGGAATTTCCTCACTAGGAGAAGGACTGGGTGAGTCCATATCTGACCCTGCCGCAAGATCCTCCAAAAGAAGGCGAGGACTAGGAGATATAATAGTAGCTAAGAAAGGCGAACCCGATGTAAGAGGAGGGAAGTATTCCCCTACTCCAAATCCAAACCAAGCATTTGATAAGGGCCAATTGAACTCAACTGATCCTCCAAATGGAAGCTCAGATAGAACCGGTCCCCCATCGGGAAATTCAGAGACAATAGGCTGTTGAGGTTCAGCAGAGGACTGAGAGACCTCTGACGAATCATTTGTGTAAGGACTACCAGTAGACGAAATTGAGGGTTCCGCCACTGTGACAGTAATGAAAATAGGAAGAAATTAAAACAAAAGAAGATGGGCTAAAACCAAGTCAAACATTCAAATGGCCGACAAACAATATCTAAATGGGCGTGTGAAAGAAGGTGATTAATTTTACCACATTTTTTACTGTTGCATGTTTTAAGAGTCGAGAAACGAGTAAAAGGTGACTCTGTCTCTTTCAAATTGGAAACAAGCATGAAAGGACAAGCGCTTGATGATCCTTTCAAATTTAATGAGTCAGAAAAGATCGAAATGACAACTCTGGAACTCTAGGCAAGAGGGTGTACCAGATATCCATTAACTACAATATACACCTTGGTTAAAAAATGAAAGAGAAATAAACCAAGGACTTGACGTACATGCAAACAATCTCCCCGAATGCTATGTCCGGTGTATCACGGGTATAAGGCGAAAGACTCGGCTTCCTACGGATAAAGGATAGCAACCTAGTGGGGTCTCCCTTTATATACGCGACGGTATGGGGAGCACAAGTCCGTACTAGCGTTGTTTAAATCCAAGAGGTGAACGACAACTACTAGGTTTAACGACGCTGGAACACGTCACTAGCCTAGACCTCTAAATATTTCGTTAATGTTTCAATGCTGCCTTAAGGTAAATTGAATAAATTTTAGAGTTGATCTTCAATTATGTTTCAATTTCAGGCCCTACCGAATGTTATGTCTCAAAGATCCTCTAAATGCATACTACATGCCACTACAAATCACTTTGTTCAATGAATAGCTAACTACGGGAAGGTTGAGAGCTTTTCAAACAATAACAAAATGATCACAAAACAACCACTAGTGTCTCTAATGCATGCTAATGAAACTAAAAGCTTTTCCTTTAGAGTTATATAACACTAATAATGCAGAAAAATTTTCAATTTTCACTAACTAATCAAAAACAAAAGATTTGTTTTTGTATTTTTCAATGTTTTAGAGAACAATGCACCAAAAGAAATGAAAAACTAATGAGAAAAACAATTTGAGAAATGATAACAAAAGAGTAGAAACAAGCAAGTTCACTCAATGCAAAACACACAATCAGAACTCAAACGGATGAAAGAAATCCTTCAAATCAAATAGGAATTGCATGAGGAAACTCATACGAGCCGTGTGATCTAGGTTCGAAATGAGACGAAAGTGAAACTTGAATGAGAAAAAGAGCAATCACCCAAGTCACACAATGATACAATAAAAACCAACCAAATGAATGTAGGGAAGTAAAAATGAAGTTGAATGATCACATGAAAACCAAAAACTCCTACGGGAGGCTCAGCACACAATAGCACCTAGATGCCCTAGGGATAGAATGTAAAACTGAAGGTAGAGGGAAAACAACCGGAGGATAGAGGTGAATCACAGTCAACAAGGACTCCAAAGCACTTAGACGATTCGGGTAAAGATGTATCAAAAATCAAACTCGGAGAGCTAAAAAAAGCAAACCCTAGCACCACGGGGTTGGCGCATTTGAGCCCCACAATATTAGTGCCAAAACGAGGAGTTTGTGGAGTTGTGTGAGGTTTAACCAACTACTTGAGGTGCCAATTGGTGCGACTATCGAGTCAAAAAACATGCCAATCGAGTTTACTAAAGACAAAAATAAAAAAGAGCAAACAGGGAGCAGATTAGGTATGGTGGGGGTTGAACAGAGGCTTTACACCAGAAGGAGACAGACAAAAAGAGAAAATCAAGCAGACAGAAGCCAAAAGAAATCGAAATAGACACGAAAAAATCCAATCAATATCCCCAATGGAGTTGCCAGTTTGTTAGAGAGGTAAATCCCCTCTGTGGACAGAGGCAATCCCTACTAGCCCAGATCGGGTCTATCAACAATCAGACACGCAGTGACGCAGGTCTCTAGTTACAAAAACGAAAAAATATAACAAGTTTCCTACCTCGGGTCCTACGCAATGGTCGTTAAAGAAAGGATGACACTTCCCGTCCTCTGCTTTGGTGGATCACGATCCTTCCGCTTAACACGTCTAAACACCTGCACACATGTGAAGAAGCACAACGATACACAGCATAGAATCTAAATCTTATAACCATACATCAGTCAGAGAGGATGTAATTCATTGCATCAAAAACAAAGACACATGAATGAAACCATAATCAAAGTCACTTATCATTAACATAACAAAGGAAATATACAACCCAAAGCTCTGACGCTAGATCTTCCTTCAGCGGGGTCGACAGCGTAGCACATCTCAATTAAGCTCATTGGAAATGGGACAAAGCTCTCTCTCTTCGGCTTGGCTCTCAAAGGTTGTCTGGCAATAGTCTCCTTACTACAGCTTTAGCTCTTGCTTCTAGCTTGCTAAGGGAAAATGGCAAGCTTATATATATGGTGGAAGGGGAGTTGGGATCCCTACAATTGTGGGATTGGCCCTATCATCAAGGAAGCTTCCATGATAGGTGGAAAACCACCTCCCATACATGGAGATCCGGAGCCAAACCTCCCAACTCATTTTAGAGACTCGTTCAGGAGTTGGTTGGAATCAAACTTCCGCCATTTATTTTTAAAAAACAATCCTTATTAAGCTTGGCGCAGGTAATACACTTGGACAGAGTGAGATTTGGCATGCCCTCTTTGGTGGATTTTCACTATTGGCGTGAGGTTTGAACTAGCTAGTCGCGCCAAGGCCAAAAGACCAGTTTTTAGGGTTTTCCAAAGGAAACTTTCTTCAGAGGAATGATTTTCCTTGTCAAGGGGGGTGCCATGAAAGTGGTTTTAGGTTATGTCACTGCTCACAGGTCACGGAAAAGGCCCTCCAATGTGCGGGATGAGGGATTGCAGGGATGGTGACAAATTACTGTGTAACAGATTCCCCCTAAAGCATGAGGCCCGAAAGAGAGAGAGGGGTGAAATGCTTTATGAGAACGTGCCCAACTGAAAACACTGTCGTCGGAAAACCTGCGTATACAAGTACAACTGATATCTCAAATACATGATATGTGGTATGGGCGCAGCCATCCATAATAGAGTATACAATAATCAGGATCCAAGGTATGGACGTAGCCATCCAGAAAGGATCAATAAGCAGACTCAGGTATGGTCACAGCCATCCAATCAATGAGTCATGTAACCAATCATGATAATCCACAAAATCTACAGCTTGGATTCCATCAGACAAAACCCAGGGTCTTGCACTCCATCTCGACCCGTACAGAGTACAAGTCCTAGCATGTGAATATGTGAGCTGAAGTCGAACATGCAAGAACATCGTCTGATTACCAGCCAATGATGAAAGTCGTTAACAGACGTGAGAGGAACCACCAATAATGATGATGGTCCTCAAGGTACTACAGGTACAATCCACGAAATGTGAATAGTGAGCTTGGCATCGAACACCCACAGAATCATTCGATCGAAGGCCAATGATGAAAACCTTGCGTCGAATGCGAAGAACCTGCCATTGAGGCATGCAGGCTCCAAGGTACCGGAAGGGAGTCTCTAGATCAGCTTCCTGGATAATGAGCTGAAGTCGACAGGAAGTGACCTTGATCGAAGGTGGGCCATAGTGTTTCCCACATCATCGACGCAAGACAGAGGAACATAATTTTTGTGAATCAGGATCAGTAGAGAATCAGAGGCGGGTTGAAACTGTAGAGGTCAACTTCTCTTGAACATATTAGCAGCACGACACTGGATTTGGCAGTATTTGACATCAAAATATCTGAGGTCACAATGATGAGGCAAAGAGCAGATGAGTGGTCAAAAAGGATAACCCAAACCCATGGAGGCAAGCAAATAATGAGATGAGATTTCCCCAACCCGATGCGAATGCAAACAAGTGCCATGTTCAAGAGCGACATACTACCGACACGACGATGATACTGGTTTCATTTTTCCCCACCATTTCTGGCAAGTACCCCAATTATTTTTGGAAACAAGCTTGAAGGGGATAGCATATGCTTGTGATATAAGTTCGTCCTTCAGAAAAATCCAACCTAGTACTTTTAACGATCCCTAGGAAGGAGGAACTCGAGTATCGTCATTATGACAGAATCTGATGTCATCAAGTTTTAACGAGTCTGAAAAAGGAAGAACTCGGCGTCTTTTCATGTTTAGAGATTTTGAAAAGATAGCGGAAAGGTAAACTCCAACAGTCCCTTTTCGTAGCTAGTTTCTCAGATCCAAAAAGGTAGAAAAATGCGTCTAAGAAAACCTCTTAGTCGCGATAGGCTAGGGTATTCCTTTTTCATAAATAATCTATCCCAACCCGAAAAAGGGGTAAACGTATACTAGGTAAATGTCGTTTCGCAGCCAATTTAACGAGATCAAAACGACAAGCAACTCGGAAATCTTTTCATATTTAGAGAGTCAAAAAAGAGCTGAAAGATGACTCCAGTAGTGACTTTTTTGTGTTTTTACTGAGTCCGAAAAAGTATAAAATACAACTCGTATCGTTGTCCTAGTCGTGTGAAAACCTGTTGCTACACAAGAAAGTAAGCGTAAAACCCATTTTTCGAAAAAATATAATGAAATAATGGAAAAATAAGCCTCAAAACCTAATTTGATCTTGAAAAGTTATAAGTATGCCAAAAATAGTAAAAACATATTTACTTTTACTTTTTACCTCTTGTGGAGAGCAACAGTTAGTTTTTCATGTGCGAACTTGCGGCAACGATTACGGACGATCCAGTGCATCACTTCAGTTCTCGTCTTTCCCAGGTAAGAGGCACTCCCCTTAGCTTTGTTTTAATCCATTTTTTGTAGAATTCCACTGTGATTTTGGATCCCTGAGGGGAAATTTGAAATTTTATGGCTCGCCCAATTGGCACGGGTATCGAACACGGACTTGTGCCAATTGGGTCCTTTTTGCAAAGGGGTCACGCCAGTTGGCGCGAATGTCAGCAAGACAGTCGTGCCAATGGCGCAACCTAAATTTCCGCTTAAATTTTATAAAACATGAACCAATCAATCAGATTTTTTATTGTTCAAGGGATCTAATAAAGTTTTTGTGACCATTTTGGTGCAGATACACAGTCACAATGGTGATCGAATGGAAAGAAAGGGAGCATAGTGAAGAAGATGAAATGGCCATGTTGAACGAGGCATGTATGAATGCTTTGTGGGATTGCGGCTTTAAAATTTTCTTCTTAACACCATGTCTCAGGGCACAACCTGAATTGCTACAATACTTAATCAGTATCTGGGACGAGAACGAAGATAAGTTTAGGCTTCGGGACCAAGTATTGGAGCTCGAAGTATCCGAATTTTACTTCATAACTGGATTGTCTCGAAGAGGTTCAGTCTCGATCATGACAGGTACTAGGCCCTCCAGGGAGAAAATTTCAATGGTGATGGAGAGAGTGTGCCCAGGGGCACAGACAGGATCAGGAAGTGGGAAAGTTGACATCCACACAGTTCCCGATGTAGCACTCAAGGTGGTGCTCCATACCATTACGCGGGCTGCGGGGTCACAGGCGCCACATGAGGCTACTAAAACGTAGCTCCTCTTAGCATCTGAATTCATGAACCCAACACTATTTGATTGGGCCACTGCCGTAAAAATGAACATCAAACGGTAGTTGACGAAGTGTAATAAGGCCAAACTGAAGTATTTTGGGTACAGATCTATCTTGGTATCGTTCATCCTCGAACGATTACCAATCTTCCAGGGCCAGGGGGCGATAGTCGTCGAGCCACCATTGAGGTAGCCACGGATGGCTCGATGGGCAGCACTCATGCCCAGATTAGGAGGGGGCCAACAAATTTCATGGAGGCCCGAGTTCTTTGTATGGCTTCGGTGACAACTGATCGTCGTAGAGGACTGGCCTTATGCTGGTACTGACTTCACGGGAGACCCAAATCTTCCACTCCCGGAGAGAGAAGACTGGGACGAGGAGCTGGGTAAGACTCTTTTTGATTTTGTGTACTTTATGATTTTTTTTTTTGGATATACATGTATGTCTTAACAAACAATCCTATGTGTATGCAGATGTTGGCCCAGAGAGGCCTGCTGGGATGTCGCTGATCGCACGGAGGACCCCGCTTGCCTATGACCCTCAAGGCGAGGTTGGTGAGGGGAGTGAGCTAGTGCAGAACTTGGAGGGAATCGCCTGTGGGATCCCAGATTATGCTCGTCTAGCAGATGTCCCATTGGCTTATCAGAGGCACACCATGGGGGTGCCTAGTTGCCTTCATCTTTTACTGAGGCGATTGGTGTGGGAAGTGACATGCTACCATGAGCACCACGCTGATTAGTCATCTAGGATTTTCATTTGCACATTTTTGAGAGACATGTTGTCTCCAGCTATTATTAAAACAGTCATGTATATTTTTTGAATTTATGTGATGCACACAAACTGCAAAAATTTCGACATATATATATATATATATCTATTTCTGGATGGATCTTTTTACATATGATGATGTTTTTTATATGCTATGCAAATGTCTAATACAATGTTATCTAATGCATTAGTTACATGATCTGCATAACAAACGACCCAATGGAAAAGTTCACAAAATGCATAACCCCACAAATCACATTTTATTTTTACGCAAGCTTAAAAGCACACATGCAAACTATGCTTGAGTTTTATTTTTATGCAAGCTTAAAACACAAATGTAAACTATGCTTCAAATGAGGAAAAATAGGCATGCCCCCAGCATGGTGTCTCAATTCGAGGTACATGCCCCTCAAGCATCAGTCCATAGGAAATGGAGTGAAGGTTCAAAACACAAGAGATTTGATCTAAATCTAACAAAACTTGAATTGAACGGTCTCGTGTTTCATTATTTTAACGAGGTTGACACACTTAAAAGAACTGTCCTCGTAGCAGCTTGTTTCATTTTTTTAGGAGCTTGACACAAGAAGAGGAACTATGCTCCGATGAGCTCAAAGGAGAAGGCTCGGGAGGGGGATATCCAAATACATCACGCTCGAGACAATTAGACATTGCCCCCAGGCCGAGCATGAGTGAGGAATGATGATGTCCATCGCTCCATGGCAGATCTTCAAGAGACATCGTTTCAATGATAGCTTCATTAGAGGGGAAGACTTCTCTTAAAGGATCAGGCGAATCTGCATAGCCGAGCCAAGGGGATTGAGAATATACATCTAGAGCCATGCTCAAAGGAGCATGTTCAGAAAGAGGAGGATCTGATGCAGCGACAATCTCGCAATAATTGATCTCAACTAGGGTTAAAGGCATCGATTCTCCAAAAGAGGTCACCTGTTAAGGCGAAGGGATGATCCAAGGGTCATCTAACCTAGAGATCATGTTAACTTGAACAGTGTGTGGTGGTGGCGCGGGAAAAATACCCATGAGAATAGGGTCCTTGAAAAGACCAAGTCCTACACTATCGGGGGGATTGGGGATCTGATCCACATAAGGTACGTTGTTCTCGGAGGATGAGGTGAAGAAAGACAACTGATCAACAGTGATAATTTTTCCCTCATGAGGAAACTTCAGAAGTCGGAAGAGGGTGGACGGAACGCATAGCATAGCGTGAATCCAGCTGTGACCAAGAAGAAGATTGTATTTGAGCTTGGCGTCAACCACTTCTACTTCTACGTTGACTGTCTTACCTTGTAACATAATCAGTAAACTCTCGAGAACACCCAGGGGTTTTGATTTCTGACCATCAAATGTCTCTAGGGCATTGGGAGATGACATAAGAGCTGAAGAGTCAATGGCCTTCCAGCAGGAAAATGACATAACACAGGTGGAAGCACCTTCGTCCACAATGGCTCTGTGGATGTTGAGGCCATTGATACCGACTTGTATAACAAGAGAAATTTGATGTGGAAGTCAGGGGACAAAATTTTCTAGGTCGAAGGTGAGAAGACTAGAATTGGCAGGATCAATTCCACCAATTGTAGACAACAGGGCTTTCTGTTGCGACGGGCAACTTTGAAGCACTTCCAACACATACATTACGGAAGGCGCTTGGACCAAATCCTCAAAAATGTTGTAGTGCTGAGCGGCACAGGTGTTTGGATTATAGGAATATTTTCGCATAACACCTTTAGAAGGTGGCCTCACAACAGGTTCAGCGCTGGGCTTCTCAATTTCTAAAGGACTAGAGACAGGTGGGGGAGGTGGGCCATCAACGACTTCCTTCCCAGCTGCCTGGCATGATCCAGCATAATCCTTTGAATGCGTAGCAATCGAAATAGGTGCAACATCATTCATCATAAAACTTGGGACCCAAATGGTGCAGATGGTGAAGGCTGCTCAACCATCTAGGTCTGTTGAGATGGGAATGGTTCTTTAAGAACTATCGGATTCCCTTTGGAGCCTTTCAGAATTTGACTAACTTCAGATCGTCGGGGACAATCTTTGGTATAATGATCTCCCTCACAGATAAGGCAGGGGTACTTCGGTTTGCATTGGGAACCATCGTCAGCATGAGGTTTAGAAGACTTTGGTTTCGGGGCATCGGGTTTGGATTTTCCTTTGCCCTTCTTCTTCCCTTTGGAGGCCTTTTCCATAGGATTGGCCTCGATGGCATTGACCTCCGTAGTCTTACCAGAATCTGGAGGGGTGGGAAGAGCATAATTATTGGAAGAATTCGACTTATGCTTCCCATTAGAGGACTTCCGAGAATTCTGAGAAACGGAACCAATAACACCGTCCACCGATGGGGTAGCTGGTTCTTTAGAGGTCCCTGGCCACGAGGCATCCGTCAAGATATCATATAGCATGCTGGACTGAGAGTACACCAAATCAAGGTACTAGGCACGAGCGATGGCTTGTTCTTCGGTCACACATGCCCCCATAGCAATATCTTTAGCGATCTTGTTAATGAAGTAGGTAGTGAACTAATGAGTTAGAAGTTGATCAGGTATATCAAACTTGATTAGTCTATGACGACGTCACCACTCATGAATATGATCAGATATGTGGGTGGATTTATCCTGCTTAAGAGAAGTCAAAGATGCGTCTCGACTTCATAACATATTGAAGTCTTGAAAGATACCGCGGGGTAATTATATATACCACTTAGTAGCAGCATCGGTAAGAGTGCGCTGGAAAAGACGCAGATGAATTGAATCATCGACCCAAGAGTTCGAAGAACACCACAGATGGTAGGTCATGACATGAGCTTGGGGGTCCTCTTCAGCTTTACCTTCAAATTTAGGACAGTCACCAAGCACCTTGGTGGGAATCGGAGGCCAATATGGATTGTGAAGAATCGAATCATTGGTCAATTTAGAAACATCCGGCAATTCTAACATATCAAGGAAAGGCAACTGAAGATTGAAAGGCATACCAGGCCCTCGATAAGGACCTATACATGTACTCCACCCTAGTTGAGTATAACTTTGCCCCATTGGTTCTGTCCTGGAGGATTCTAACCTTAGGGGGTATAAGCCGTATAATTCAGTCATACGGTCGTTGATAACTAGTGTAAGGGGGTTGGTAACCAAGGTATTGACCCTGATTATATGTAGGCCCCGTTTGAGCAGTGTATGGATTTGAATGCTGAGAATAGGTATAGCCTAGTCATTGAAGCTAATAACCAGAACCTTGGGTTGGGTTGTAAACCAGTCGAGATTGACCTTGAAGGTAATAACTGCCTTGGGGTCGAGCGGGCTGTTGGTAAGTGGTGCCCTGCTGAGCCTGAGTTGGGCACACAGGCGGATTCGGCTACGGCATAGAATAAATGGGTTGTTGAGCAGGGTTAACTAGATGTGTAGGTTGGCCTGGTTGAACAGGTTGACCTAGCTAAGCAGGCTATCCTGATTGAACAGGTTGACCCGGGTGAACAGGTTGTCCTGGTTGAACAGGTTGACCTTCCTGATAAAGGACACTAGGTTGGCCCGGCTGAGCCGGTTGGCTTGATGGCGAGATGGGGCCAAGTTGCACCTGATAACCAGGTTGACCTATGGTAGGACCATAAGATGGTCCCGGTTGTGAAACATTCGGACCGATGGGAAACTGAGGTTGCTGAGGTTGCACCATAGGTTGGGAAGGGTGGATTTACCCCCTAGGACCATACAACGGTCCAGGTTGATACCCCAATACAGGAGGGTCCTTGAGGGCGGCCCGGTTGCACCCACAAAGTGAGGTCAGAAGTGCAGACCTTGAGGGTTGTAGGATTTCCCTTGCAGACCATACAACAACCCCTGCTCGCCCGAAGGTTGGCCCTGTAAGGGTTTTCCTTGCAGGTCATATAGATAACCAGGCTGGCTCGAAGGTTGGCCCTGGAAGGGTTGTCCTTGCGGGTTAGGAGGTTGCCCACCGCGTACGTAAAACCTTGAACATACTGATAAGCCTCTGGAGTAGGAAAACATAGAGGGTTTCCTTGTACATTGTACTGATATGGAAAAATATAAACAATTATACCATCGTGTGCATAATGGGAAAAATAAGGATGGCTGGGATCTTGGGAGGACGATCAAACTTCGGGGTTCGGAATCAGAAGACAACCAATAATCCTCGGAGAGATTTCCCACCGCAGATAGACATCTTCAGAAGTTGCGGGGTCCCCGATGGACTAAGTAGTAACATGAGTGTAGATGCAAACATGCATACGATAGGCTTAATGTACCGATGTGACTCGAGATGACATGGGAGGTGTCTATGGCGACATCCCAACGGTTATAACGATGCCTTTGTGGATGCAGTCGAGCATTTCATGGGAAGCCACAAATGTCACTATCTCGACTTAAGGATCCATATCTCAGGCTAAGGACCAAGAAGAAATGATTAAGACTTTAGGGTTTTTTTCAGGAAAAGAATCTCTTCACCGTAGGCTAATTTCACTAGCAGAAGGATCAGAGTCCATATCTAACCCTGCCGCCAGATCTTCCAAAAGACGGGGAGGACTAGGAGGTATAACAGCAGCTAAGAAAGGCGAACCCGATGTAAGAGGATGGAAGTATTCCCCTACTTCAAATCCAAACCAAGCATTGGATAAGGGCCAATTGAACTCAACTGGTCCTCCAAAGGGAAACTCAGATAGAACCGGTCCCCCGTCGGGAAACTCAGAGACAATAGGCTGCTGAGGTTCAGTAGAGGACTGAGAGACCTCTGACGAATCATTTGTGTAAGGACTACTAGTAGACGAAACTGAGGGTTCCGCCATTGTGACAGTAATGAAAAGAGGAAGAGATCAAAACAAAAGTAGAAGGGCTAAAACCAAGGCAAACAATCAAACATCCGACAAACAATCTCTAAAGGGGCGTGTGATCGTAGGTGATTAATTTTACCACATTGAAACTTGAGAATTTTTTACCGTTTCATGTTTTAAGATTCTAGAAACGAGTAAAATGTGACTTTATCTCTTTCAAATTGGAAACAAGCGTGAAAGGAAAATCGCTTGATGATCCTTTCAAATTTAATGAGTCAGAAAAGATCGAAATGACTACTCTGGAACTCTAGGCAAGAGGGTGTACTAGATATCCGTGAACTGCAATATACACCTTAGTTAAAAAATGAAAGAGAAATCAACCAAGGACTTGATGTACGTGCATGCAATCTCCCCAAATGCCGTGTCCGGTGTATCACGGGTATAAGGCGACAGACTCGGCTTCCTACGGATAAAGGATAGCAAAATAGTGGGTTCTCCCTTTATATACGTGACAGTACGGGGAGCACAAGTCTGTACTAGCGCTATCTAAAGCCAAGAGGCGAACGACAGCTACTAGGTTTAACGATGCCGGAACATGTCACTAGCCTAGACCTCTAAATATTTCGTTAATGTTTCAATGCTGCCTTAAGGTAAATTGAATAAATTTTAGATTTGATCTTCAATTATGTTTCAATTTCAGGCACTACCGAATGTTATGTCTCAAATATCCTCTAAATGCATACTACATGCCACTACAAATCACTTTGTTCGATGAATAGCTAACTACGAAAAGGTTGAGAGCTTTTCAAACAATAACAAAATGATCACAAAACAACCACTAGTGTCTGTAATGCACACTAATGAAACTAAAATATTTTCCTTTAGAGTTATATAACACTAATAATGTAGAAAAGTTTTCAATTTTCACTAACTAATCAAAAACAAAAGATTTGTTTTTGTATTTTTCAATGTTTTAGAGCACAATGCACCAAATGAAATGAAAAAATAATGAGAAAACCAATTTCAGAAATGATAAAAAAAGTGTAGAAACAAGCAAGTTCACTCAATGAAAAACACACAATCATAACTCAAACAGATGAAAGAAATCCTTCAAATCAAAGAGGAATCCCAACAGAAACTCATACGAACCATGTGATCTAGGCTTGAAATGAGACAAAGCGAATCTCGAATGAACAAGAGATAAATCACTCAAATAATGCAATGATACAATGGAAACCAACCAAACAAATGCAAGGAAGCAAAAATAAATTTGACTGAACATGCGAAAACCAAAAACTCCTACGGGAGGCTCAGCACACAATAGCACCTAGATGCCCTAGGGCTAGAATGTAAAACTAAAGGTATAGGGAAAACAACCGAAGGATAGAGGTGAATCACAGTCAACAAGGACTCCAAAGCACTCAAGCAGTTGGAAAAGATGCACTAGTAACCAAAAATCAGACTCAGAGAGCTCAAAACAAGCAAACCCTAGCACCACACAGGGTTGGTGCGACTGTCTAGCTGTATCTAGCACCAAAACAGGGTTGGCGCGGGGGCTTAAATAGAAATAGGCGCCAATTGGCACGAATTTTAGGCCAAAAAACGTGCCAATCGAGCTTACTAAAGACAGAAATAAAAAAGAGCAAACAAGGAGCAGATCAGGTATGGTGGGGGCTGAACAGAGGCTTTAAACCAGAAGGAGACAGACCAGAAGAGAAAATCAAGCAGACAGAAGCCAAAAGCAATCGAAAGAGACAAGACAAACTCCAATCAATATCCCCAGTGGAGTCGCCAGTTTGTTGGAGAGGTAAATCCCCTCTGCGGACAGAGGCGATCCCTACTAGCCCAAATCGGGTCTATCAACAATCAGACACGCAGTGACGCAGGTCTCTAGTTACAAAAACGACAAAATATAAAAATTTTCCTACCTCATGTCCTACGCAATGTTCGTTGAAGAAAGGATGACGCTTCCCGTCCTCCGCTTTGGCTGATCACGAACCTTCCACTTAACACGTTTGAACACCTGCACACACGCGAAGAAACACAATGATACACAGCATAGAATCTAAATCTTGTAACCATACATCAGTCAGAGAGGATGTAATTCATTGCATCAAAAACAAAGACACATGAATGAAACCATAATCAAAGTCACTTATCATTAACATAACAAAGGAAATATACAACCCAAAGCTCTGACGCTAGATCTTCCTTCAGCGGGGTCGACAGCGTAGCACATCTCAATTAAGCTCATTGGAAATGGGACAAAGCTCTCTCTCTTCGGCTTGGCTCTCAAAGGTTGTCTGGCAATAGTCTCCTTACTACAGCTTTAGCTCTTGCTTCTAGCTTGCTAAGGGAAAATGGCAAGCTTATATATATGGTGGAAGGGGAGTTGGGATCCCTACAATTGTGGGATTAGTCCTATCCTCAAGGAAGCTTCCATGATAGGTGGAAAACCACCTCCCATACATGGAGATCCGAAGCCAAACCTCCCAACTCATTTTAGAGACTCGTTCAGGAGTTGGTTGGAATCAAAATTCCGCCATTTATTTTTTAAAAACAATCCTTATTAAGGTTGGAGCAGGAAATACACTGGGACAGAGCACCATTTGGCGCGCCCTCTTTAGTGGATTTTCCCCATTGGCGCGAGGGCTGAACTGGCTAGTCGTGCCAAGGCCAAAAGATCAGTTTTTACAGTTTTTCAAAGGAAACTTTCTTCAGAGGAATGATTTTCCTTGTCAAGGGGAATGCCATGAAAGTGGTTTCAAGTTATGTCACTACTCACAGGTCACAGAAAAGGCCCTCCAATGTGCGGGATGGGGGATTGCATGGACGGTGACAAATTACTGTGTAACACCATGCATGCCATGCTTTACCTTGGAAAACTCAAATTGGAGCAAACCCAACCAACAATATATCTATCATTATCTTATGGCTTAAAAGAAACCATTCATTGATGTCAAAGAAGTTATGTAGAACAAAATCTTGTCTCGACCAAGTCAGGCTTCCACTTTACTTAGACCTAATGCATTGGAGAATACCAAATAATTTTATTATCATCATCGCATGTAAGCCATGGAATCTAATACCATGGGATATTAAAACCATGTGGATGAAAGCACCACTATGGACCCAACAATTTCAACTCTTTCACTGGGTCAAGTTTACATAACATTCATCCCTTTAAACTTGACTGGGGAAATTTGCATGCTCTCCTCCCTTATCACCTAGGTCTTCTCCAAGACCTTATTGATATGGATACAGATGCCTAACTAGGTGTTATACTTTTATGCCCATATACATGTAATATACAAATTTTCTCTCACATCTACACACTTTCTCACACTGGGTACTCTACTCACCAGAACTCACTTTTGTGATTACATGTCATACCTATGGACATCTATTTCCTCTTAGCAAATAATCACGTATGCAGGTTAAATCTTAATTAATCTTATCTATGTACAATGTGCTAGTATTTGCAACCATCACCCCCTACAATCCATGATAGTTTGGTTATGATACCACTTGTTAGAGATTAAAAACAATAATTATAAGATAAATCATGATAAAAATTATATGTAGAAACAATACAATTAAACCATGCGGAAAAACCAACCAACAATAGATCTATTATTATATTATGGCTTAAAATCATTGGTGCCTTGACTTAAAAGTAGCCAAGTTGGTGAACATCTCAGCCTGGTTAAGTGATCCCTTTGCTCAACTCATGCACATTACAATGGAGAACCCCAAATCCTTTTAAAGGCTTATCACATGTAATTCATGGGATCTAATATCATGGAACACCAAAACCATGTTCCCAAAACCAAAATTGTGGACATAAAAATTTTACGAAGATAGAGGAGGGAAGATCTTCTAAACCTACTATAATTCTATAAGATTCTTTTTAATTTTAGGTTCTCATTGGTTTATGTTGCCATATTAATTTGTCTCCTACCTCTTGAATATTGATTTTTTTTTGGTTTAGATTGATCTTGAAAGCCTCCAAAATATTTTCCTTTGAACAAGGATGCCTAAAGTCCTTAGGTTGCCACATTGCCAACATGAATGTTTTGTGGATGGGAACTAGTACTAGGAGATTTATGATCTTCTCCACAAGGTCATATATTCCTAGAGTTGGTGAAGTTAAACATTATATTTCAGCTTGTGGAGTTTATACCAATAATCCTCCCAAAAGTGAGTTGTTTGGCCATTCATTATTTCTCAAAATTAGTGGTTTTGTATTAAATGACAATTCTTCCAAGAAGAATTATAGATATTTGATCATATGCTTTCTCCATCCATTTATGTTGCTTTCCTTAATGTTTTTTTCGTACCTTCTTCTCCATATCCTTCCTTAAGGGTTTTTAGCCTTTTAATCTAGTGTCACTAGGGTTTTATGCACAAAACTTTGCTTGTGAGTTCAATATCTTTGAGGCCTAGCCTTCATTCCACTTGGCACAACATAATTTCTCCTAATGGCATGAGGGTCCATTTCTTGTATTTTTTTTCACTTCCATACAAGAAGGATCTCTATAGGTTTAAAATTTCTTGATATAGGTTTGGGGCCTACTAGAGCCAAGAAGAGATAGAGAGGCATTGATTGAAGGATCGGATTTAGGAGAGTGAGATGGCTTGGGATGTTAAGAAAATGAAAAATCTAGCTATTTAATTTTTTTTCTCCATTTTTTAGCGGATATCTTCATAAGAGGCATGGAGAAGAGAATTTTCCACGAAATGGGCTCCTAAATATTTGGATGAAAGTGGGATAGAAGGGAGCTCCATTGAAAACCCAACATTCAATAGACATTAACTTGAACTACAACAAGAGTATTGAGAAAAATATTTGATATTTCTTTAGATTACTATTGGTAATATAAGTAGCCATGAAGGTTTTTAAAACATGCTTAAGAGAGGTGGCTTCCTAGAAAATGGATTATCCCATTGAAGGTCATTTCAATTACCTCCTAATTACTTAGTATATAATTGAGAAGTTTTACAAGTAATTTTAAATATGTTGTTCATGTCGAACTTATGAACCATTGTGCATCATATATGCTAATAAAATATGTTAAGTGTTGATGAGGTTGTGGTCCTAGTTAAACATTGCAATTTTGGATGTTCATGTTCTTTCACAAGTCACCAAAACATATTTTGTAGGAATCAAAAGGATCCCACTAGTAGGAATTGAATATAATTCTCCAAACTTGTATAAATTGAAACATCGCACTTTAAAGAACTAAAATATCACACTTCACACTTGCAATAATTAAAATACTAACTGCAACACAGTTGCAGAAAGGTAAATCAATCTTTACTGGAAATTAATCACGAAGTAAATCACTCTATTGTAAAGTAAACACACCAGCAAGAAATAAATCAATCTACCAAAAGGTAAATACAAAAGAAAGAAAATAAACAAACAACTTGATTAAGTTAATTCTTCATTCCTAAACTATACAAATGAAATGCTCATGAATTGATAAAATACTACAAAATGGGAGATCTACTCAACAAGCTAAACCAAGGCTAATGCTATAGAATTTTGAAAAAAAATGCTAAATTCATGCCTAAATTGATCAAAAGACTTGACGTTAGAAGGTAAAGAAAATAGCCTAACGAGTTATAGTAGAATTTTTTCATTAGGAAAACAAAATAAATGATAGTGAGTTGCAAAAAAACTATTAATTAGAAAACAAAGTAGATTCTTAATGAGTTACAATAGCATGAATAGTTATAAAATAGAGTAATTAATTAGATGAACTAAATTGTAATTGAAATTATAACTATCTTAGCTAAATTACATGCAATACTTGACTAAAATACATGCCCTACCTCCTTAGGACACGCACTGATTAAAATTATAGCAACATGCTTATATTATCAACACATTATACACATAGGAAATGAAACAAAAACCAACAATACTTTTTAATTAAAAATAATCATAATTTATTACAACGTGAAAATTACTCTTCAATGAGAATTTATGAGCTTTAAATAATCTCATCATATTAATTTCTAAACCTAATTATGTTATGGATAACTTCCCAATATTATGATGCACAAATGTTGGAGTGAGGGTTTGATCCAAGCTCTAAGAGATGAGGTGAATCACGATTTTTCAAAGGTCTCTTGCTTATGATCACCCTCTACCTTTTCACCCCCTACACCCTGACACCTTTTTTCATTTTAAATATGATGGAGAATGTGTTTTATTTCTATAAGGACCCTTTCGAGAGCCTCAGCATATAGAAGAGCCCAGATCTAACCTCGAAAACACCAAAGGATCTCTGCACATAAAACCACAAATTGAGCCTATTAGATTTGACATTGAAAATAGTGATAGTGTCTGAGGTTGAGAAGTTTTTGTAGGAGGTATAGTCCTCCACTCCCATCCCTCTTTTGGATATGATCACATGTGTTATACTCAAAGTGGCACTCTCAATGGAGTTTGACATGTCTTGTAACATACCCCCTTGCCTCACTCAGGAAGGAGAGATGTTACCAGAAAATCCAGTCCCCATTATAGTTGTCATGGAGATGGGATTAGGAGGGCCATGCCCTTTTCTCTTTTCTTTTCTATGTTTCTTCCATTTACTTCTATATGTTCCCTCACTTCGGGTATGGTGGTCACCAACCATAGGCTACCACGTGGTGGCCCATCATGGGCTCACACCAAAACAGGTGAGTGGATGGTCGGGTCGAAACATTGACTTATCCTCCAACGCCAACTTACAATTGACCACCGACTTCCTAACCTCTCGACCTATTCAAGGTTGGAATGAAGATTGCGGACTAGCTCACCATCACACGGTCTGATCTCCTGACCTCTGACCTAGTCGGAGTCGACTCATTCCGAATCCCATCACTTGGCCTTCTTGGACTTCCCAACCTCCTAACCTTCGACTAAATCAAGGTTGGCGCTAATTTTCTCATGCTATCAACCAAGCGTTAATTCTTCCTCCGACCTATGGGTTATCTGCCTGGCTGGGTGGACCCTATAGATAATCCACATCAGTTATCCAATCTCACAAGAGGAGAATCGGGTCGCTCTAATTGGGAAATTTCCTGCCTACGGCTCCGACTGCAAAAGGATAAACCTTATCCAATATGCTCCTTAAATTTGGGGTTTCACTTCTTTACTCCGCATTTAGCGCCCTTCCTTATCATTCAGTAATGGCTTGGCCATGGGTCCTTGGATTTGCAGTAGGAAATGCCTTACTTGGATATTTATGAACTCTCCCCAAATATTGGATATACTACCGTGTGAACTTCCTCAAGCTAACCCTCTCAATTGCAGCCTGAGCTCAAGGATCCATTCAACTTATATATCTACATCAAGACCTCACCACTCTGTCGAATTCATACTAGGAAGTTCCATGAAATTACCCTTTCTGAGCTTGGGTGATAGCGACATTTATGGGTTCCTACATCATGGGTCTTCCTTTCCTTCAGGTAGGGAATTCCTCGCACAACGATGAAGCTTCTTCTACACTCCTCATCTATCGAACCCCTACATGAAGCCCAATGGGTTTCCACCTCTCCTCGCTATGCCAATTGTTCCATCTCACTAACTCTCTCGAAACTCCTCGAGAATGCTCATGGGTAGCCAATAATTTAGCTATTGGCAAAGTGTCTCGTGCCCTCATCGCCAAATTCTCGTGGGGCAGAATGGAGGCTTTTGGTAATGTTGCCAACTTATGGAAGTACAACAACGGGCATAACTCAGCTCAAGATACTCCATTGGAGAAATTTTGAGTTCTAAAATGGGACTCCCGAGAAAAAATGTACAACCAAAATAAACTTTATTAGAATCAATAGGATTCAAGATGATGATGTCAACCATGGGGGATGATTCACCATTTTTGAGTAAAAAAGTAAAAGATTAAAATTAATAATTTTTCAACTCTTATTTTCAACTTATTTCCTTAGTTTTACTCAAATTTCGAGCATGAGTACTCGTTGATGAAAAATTCTAATTCTTCATCCAACGATTACCCATGCTGCATACAATTTCAATGGACCTCGCTTACACGAAAATGATAAATTACATGAAAAAACGTGATTGCAATCACATTTTTCATGTATTCCTCAAATTTTGTGTAGCATAGTCCATAAAGTATGAAACATGGGTAATCCTTGGATTATGAATCAAATTATGCATCCAAAAAGTGTTCCCGCTCAAAATTTGAGTAAACCCTAGGGAGATAAGTTGAAAATACGAATTGAAAATAGTTTTTTCTTTTTTCCCTCTAAAATTTGATAATGTAATCTAATCTTATTTTATTATTTCCAATATTATTTTATAATTTCTGCGCCCATTTTAGACCTTAAAATTCCTCTAATGCCTTGATCTTCTTCATATTTCCTTCCTTTTCTACACAACAATTTGTAAGAAAATGACCTCCCAATGTAAACATTGACCAACTCTAGCAAACAAAGGGTCCTTCTTATAAATCGTGCATTAATACAAAGGGTATCAAAACCCACTTCTTCTATTTTTTCATTTTTTGAACCGAAATGATATTTGTGCTTGTTAACTTCAGTTATAGAACTATTTGTCACAAATAAGCATTTAATTCGTGGTGAAAGTTTGCTCTTACTCTATAGGTTAGGCAACGTTGATACAGACTCTTCCCCACTCTTAACTTTTAAACATTTTTTCATTACCATTGTTACGATGTTAACTTATTTACTTTTACATGAAATCACTACATGCAAGTACCCATGCATATTCATGTCCATAATCAAGATACAAATCAGGGAACATCCCTTCACAATGCATCACAAACATATACACAACAACATATATAGGAGTCCTCACATTCACATGTGTTACAACTAATAAGCAACATAACCAATACATTGAAAATATTAATCACACAATAATTATATTTTGTTTCTTTCGCAGAAATTGAGTTTGGGACAGTGACTCTCCACCCAACCATAGACAATTGTAGCCACTGATACTTGCAATTGCCACCCCCGAGCCATATTCTAGAGTCTCAGGAGAGTTTTTGTTGTTGGGATTATGCTCAAGTTGTCAACCCCGCTGCAGGACTCTATAGGACCTCCCGCATCAATCCCAATAGTTTTCAATTACTTTATTTCTTTCCGGGGAGTCCATAGGTGCCCAACCTCCTCCCCCTCATGAACATGCAATGTTTCGCCCTCTCCCGTGGAGTCTAGAAACCATTGTACCAATGAGGGTCGTAACTAGAACGCAACTCAATATTTTCTTCGTCCCCTCGCTTCCATGTTGGTATCCTCCCAATTTTTTACAAGGATCCATAGTAGCTAGCTCAACTGCAAACATAGTCTTCAGGGAATCCCCTCCAAGTTGTTGCCAGTGGCTCCCGCATATTTCATTCCACCCATGTACTTCCGTGTGACCCGTTACATAGGCTCGGGAGACTTCTTGTCTCAACCCACAGCCTCTGGGGACCCAAGCTATTAAGGTGGTTCTAGGAATCATATCTCAACCTATAGCCTTCAGAACCCAAGTTGTTACATGGCTCCAAATACTAACACTTAACCCACAACCCGCAAGGATAGATAAATGGTCCCCTTTCTCTTTCTCTTCTTTGTTGTTTCTCATGAAGTTTTTGTCATTGAGTCGCTTCTCTTCCTCTCATTATAATTCCCGAACAAGAGAGAAGCCTCGCTTATTCCCTATATTTGTGTTTGTTTCTTCTCCAAATTATTCTCCTTTTCTTTCGAGGTAACTTAAGTTCCCTCTATTACTCGCTTGCATCCTTGTTGTTGCAGTTCTCTTCCATAAATTTTGTCCTCTTTTGCTTACCGAACTTTATCAAGCAAGCATGGGCCCGAGTAATTTTCCTCAAATCATTTAATTTTAGGAACCAGTCTTTATTTCATGCACCATCAAGCCTTAAATGGTTTTCCTGTTTGGGTTTCTTCCTGTAATAAGAAACCATAATATCCCTAAAGCCCACTATTGGCCTTCGAATTTGTGTCCCATGACCTTGGGAAATTCCCTTTATTTTTTTATTTCCATATTGAAAAATGTTTACATTCTCTTACAAATCTGTGGCTTGTACCCAAACCTTGGGTGGGGTTATCATAGTCCCCTCCCCCTTGAGGGAACATTTCCCTAGTTTTCATTGACACATATACAATGCCGTAATTAAAATGGCACACATAATGTTCCATGGAGATTTATACACATAGCTTCGTACAATATTTACAATTATACAGGCTTGTTTCTAATCATTAAACAATAAAGGATACTAGCGTTCATCGCATCGATCATTTCCCACGTGCCTCCTCTTGCCCAAAGTGTTTCCATTGCACCTTGACTTGCTCTATGACTCGATTATGGAGCGTGTGACTCCTCCGATCTAGAATGCACACTAGTCTCCGTTGGAACTCTCCTCCGGTTCCACTTGTCACATAGACCAATCAATCATGGGATTATAATCCTATATATATATATATATATGGATAAAGTAAAGAAACATGGAAAACATCATGAACTCTAACCGATGTAGGTAAAGCCGCCCATATGCCATCGGGGTCCAATCTCTCAAGAATTTCAAAAGGTTCACAATATCGTGGTGCCAACTTGGCACATTTCCCCAATTTTGTAGAAATTTTCTGTTTTAATTTTTAGGTAGACATGTTCCCCCACTTGGAAATCCGTGTGCACCCTATGCTTATCTGCATAGATTTTATGTCTCTCCGTTGCCACTTTCAGATTTTTCTTTATGACCCGAACTTTCTCTTCCATTTCCCTAAGCATATTAGGTCCTACATGCATCTTCTTAACTCGATCACTCCGGCCTAATGGGAGTATGACATTTCCTACCATACAATGCTTCAAAGGGGCTCATCCTTATGGATTATTGGTGTCCATTATTGTACGCAAACTCCACAAGTGGAAGATATTCTTCCCATTTCTTGGGTTGATGCATCACATACATTCTTAACATGTCCTCAAGGATCCTATTAATCCTATTTGTTTTCCCATTTGTATGTGGATGATAGGTTACTTACAATGTTAGTTATGTTCTCAATCCTACGAACAATTCCTTCCAAAACTTGAAAGTAAATTTATCATCTCTATTTAACACCATCTTCTCGGGGATGTCATGGCCTCACACCCCTTATGAATATTTGTGCTATATCACTAGCGGATTTGGTGGATTTGATCGCTACAAAATGAGATCATCTCTACGAGCTTTTCCACCACCACCATGATCGCATCATGTTTCTTATTTTTTTTTGGAAATCCCGTGATGAAATCCATAGAGATTACCTTCTGCATTTCCATTCCGGAATAGGGATAGGCTGCGTAAACTTACCGGGGTGTTTACATTTATCCCTTACCTCACCATCTCCATGCACTTTGATATGAATTCTACCACTTATTTCTTTATATTTTTCTAGTAATAATACCTTTGATAGTCACAAGGGTCTTTTGATACCCCGGGTGGCCTAATTAAGGCTTAGTGTGAAAGTTATTCACTATTATCCTTTCTAATTCCTCGTTGTTAAGCACCTATATTCCGCCTTTTAACCCGATTATTCATCCCTGAAGTGAGATGATATCCTCCATCCTCAAATTCTTCATTGTTGCAACTCTACATTTAGTTTCTTGTACTTTTCTGCCTAGTTTTCCATTGCTTTTGATTATTTCTCCGCATCTATTGCATACCCACTTATTGCTTCCAAATGATTTACTTGAATTTCCCACCAAGGCATCAACAACCTTGTTTTCTTTTCCTTTTTATGCACTTAATCTCAAAATAAAATCGTTGAGGATAGCCATCCATCTTTATTTCCCCGGCATTCAACTTCGTATGTCCAAACAAATACTTCTGAGTCCGTTATGGTCCGAAATGAACGTGAAATTTCTTCCAATGAGGTAATGCCTCCACATTTTCGAGCATGCACTATAGCGCCCAATTCTAAATCATGTGTCACATAATTTCTCCTCATGTTTATTCAAATACTTTCAAGATTGATAGCACAATACTTTCCTTCCCCGCATTAAGACTCCACCGAGTCCCTCTTCATGCATCTCAGACACACCACGAAATCCTTATATGGATCTATTATTCTTAGTATTTGCGCACTCGTGAGAAATTTCTTTAACTACTCAAAGCTCTTTGTGCATTGTGTAGTTCATTCAAATATTTTCCCTTTCTTATGTAAATTTGTAATGGGATAACTGATTTTGGAGAAATTTCGGATGTACTATGTAGTAACCCGCCAATCCCATGAATGATCTAATCTCATCCACGTTCTTTGGATTTGGACACTCCATTATAGCTTGATCTTTTATGTTATGTCCCTATATTACTAGTAGTCCCTTAGTGTTGTTAGTGTAGCCCTTATTATTATTTGTGTAACCCCGTAACCCCATATTGTTATTATCAGGCCCCTTGCTGTGCCACTATTGTTATTTTTTTTTCCCTTATATTAATATTGTTAGGGTCGGCTAGGATTATATTGTGACCCCATGGACTCCTATATATAAAAAGGAGGTTTTGTCATTTGTATCATCCAAGAATTATTCATTTATGTAATGTTAAGTGATAGTTTCCCCCTCGAAGTGGTTGATTTCTAAGGCATTGATCTCTTTTTCTTTCTATTTTTCGAGTTATTTTCATAAAATTTGGTACACAAACTTTGGATTGTAGGATTTCGCCGCTTCAAACAGATCATCATGGCATTTTCTCTATAACCATTTTTCTACAAAGGTTCAAAATAATCTTAAAAAAAGCCATTTTTGAAGCAATCCCGAGTAACTTCGTAAAAATTTCCCGCATCCTTGTTCGCAATATTTTCGTAGATATGATCTCAGGAAATTAGGGTTTTTGCGGTGCCCCGAATTTCATCTCAAATAGGTGACCTTGGGAAAATCATCATAATCCCCTCTCGAGCATTGGATTGGAATTATGTAAATTGTGGTCAAAATTAAACGGACAGTAGTTTCCTTTGCATAAATTTCAAAGTCGAAGGAGGAAACAAAGTGACACGTTAGCATGTTGTACAATTTCGATCTATTGAACTAGTCCGTAATTAGGTCATTGTGGGATATTGGGTACAACTTTGCCTTGAAGAATCCAACAAAGTCAGACTTGTGGCATTGGAAATAAGATTCAAAGGGATACTAAATTACTAAAGATAAAATACCTGGGATCTAAAATTACGTAGATACATCAGCTTCAATATCGGCTCCTCAAAAGCAATAAAAAGGTGTTTATTTTTTCAAATTGCATAAGTTTGGTTTGAAAAAATAGTTTGAAGTGATTCCAAGGGCATATTGAAGCATAGATATCAGTATTGGGTTATAAAATTTCTCTAAAAATAATTCAAGCCCCATTAAGCCCTCAAAAGGCTCTACTATGACTCATGAAGAGGAAGAAGTGCAACATGATATATCAAAATTACAAGAGAAAATCCAACAACTTTTTCTTCTCGCAAAGAGCAACAAAAAATTAAATGGAAGTTTTGAAGAAAGGAATGGAAGCTAAGATGGATGGTTTGAATAAAGGTGTGGAAGCTAAGATGGATGACATGGAAGAAAAAATGAAAGACAACATGGAAGACATGAAGAATTATCTAAAAGCAGTATATGGAAGGTTTGAAGGAAGGTTTGAAAAAGTTGATACAAGAAATGGATTTCTAATGGAAAAAATATAGTAGAGGAAACTCATGATGAGAAAAAAAAAAATTAATCCTTATTTCATAAACTGTAATGCTGGATTGAAGACCCACCATATTCCAAAGATCGATATGGGGAATTTTTATGGAAAGGATCACGTAACATGGATACTACATATGGATCAATATTTTTATCTACATAATGTGCAAAACACAAAATGGTATGCATCGTAACTTTATATTTAGAGCAAAATATATTTGTATGGTATCAATGGATTTTCCAGGAAAAGAAAAAAATCTACTAGGTCAATTTTTATGGAGGAAATGATAGCACATTATGAGGATACAAAGAGCAACACCTTCTTTAGCCAATTGATAAATCTCAAACAAAAGGGTTCAATGGTGGAGCACATTGAGGACTTCCAAAATTGAATATAAGGGTAATTGATATTCCAAAGGAACACAAGATTGATTTCTTCATAGGGACTTTAAAGGATAACATCCAACATGATTTTTTCCTTTGGTAACATGATTCATTGATAAGGCATTCAGGTTGGAAAGAAAATTTGAATGTAAAATTATGGCGACAAGGAAGCCTACCACTCACATCTATAAATATGGAAGTGTTGCTACTTCCTAGGACTTCCACAACCTATAAGGTTGACACCACAACAATTGGAAGAAAAAAGAGCAAAAGGGATTTTCTACAAATAGATAGCAAATACACTAAAGGTCATAAGTGTGCTGAGAAGAAATTATTTTACATAGATTGTGAAGAGGAGGAAGAAAATGAACAAGAAACTTAAAAAGAAGAGGATATACACCAGGAACCAACCCTAGAGAAACAATAAAATGATTATGACCATATCATGGAATGCATTGGCTGAAATTACCACTCCTCAAACTCTCAAGATATAAGGACATATCAAGAAGAAAAAAGGTAATAGTGTTTATTGATTTGGTTAGTACCCATAATTTTATTCTTTGTAAGGTAGCAAAGGAATTGAATTACTTCCTATACCCAACACCTCGCAGTGTCAAGTGATGGTTGCAAATGTAGGAACTATAAATTTGGAAAATGCCATAATATCAAGCTAACCATGGGGGAATATGTATTGAATATTCCAATGCTTTCCCATTCCAATGGGAGGTGTTGATGTTGTACTAGGAGTACAATGGTTACAATCTTTGGGGACAATAGCTTTTAATTTTCAAAAAATTTTTGAAATTTTTTCGTAAGGAAAGGAATTTGAATTACGAGGTATCATAGGGAAGCCGAGAAAGATAATAAGTGCTAATGTCAAGCTTCTAAGGAAAAGAACAACGAGGCGTAATTTCACAATTATGCTCACTAGAAGTTCCAACATAAAAATCACCTATTTCTCCCGTATCTCCAAAAATTTTCGGACAATCATTCCAAGGTGTTTGAAACTTCCAAAGGACTCCCACCTATTCATTATCATGATCATGCTATTCATTTTATTCCAAGAATTGTCCGTCCAAACATCGTGCCTTACAAATATCCTTATGTTGAAAAGAGAGAATTTGAATGTATGATTGCGTAAATGTTAGAGGTTGGTATAATTCAACCTAGTTAAAGTTATTTCTCTACTCCAAAAAGAGTACGGTGCACAAAAAGGATGGATCATGAAGCAATTTTCCGGATTATAGGGAACTCAATAAGCTCACTATTAAAGACAAATTTCCCATTCATGTGATTGATGAATTATTGGATGAATTACATGGAGCAAATTATTTTACCTAGTTGGATCTTTGTTTAGGATATCATCAAATTAGAATGAAGACCGAAGATATTCTGAAAACTACATTTTGAACTCATGAGGGTCATTATGAATTTTTGGTCATGCCTTTTGGCGTTACCAATGAACCTTCTACATTTAAAGGGTTGATGAATTCCACTTTCAAATCCTTCCCTTAGAAAATTTTTGTTAGTATTTTTTTGATGATATACTAATCCACATCAAGTCTTGGAAGGACTGTTCAACATGTTGACAGTGGTCCTCAAACTATTGGAGGAGAAAAAAATTATATGAAAAAACCTCCAAATGTTTCTTTGGAGTACAAGAGGTGGAATATCTAGGTCATATTGTGTCTTAGGAGGGTGTTACAAAGAGACCCTAACAAAATTAAAGCCATTAAGGAATGGGAAATTCCCACAACCATAAAGCATTGCGAGCATTTCTCGAGTTAACAAGGTATTATTGCGGTTTGTTAAGATATATGGGAGAATAGCAGCACCTATCACAACATTATTGAAGAAAGATGCATTTTCATGGACTCTTGAAGTAACCAAGGCCTTTGAATATCTTAAAGAGGTAATTTTCCTAGCACCGGTTTTAGCTACGCTGTAGTTCAAAAAACCCTTTATTGTGGAATGTGATCTTGGGAAATGGAATTGGTGTTGTTTTACTGCAAGAAGGAATACCCATTTCTTTTGAAAGTCATCCAATCAAAGGAAATTATTTAAAACTATTTATGAGAAGGAAATGTTTTCAATACTACATGCACTAAATAAATGGCAACCTTACCTAATGGGAAGACGCTTCAAGGTAAAACTGGTCATGATAATCTTAAATGCTTTTTGGAACAAATAATATCTTCGTAAGGGTAGAAAATGGGTCACAAAGATGTTACGTGAATTTGAAATCATCTACAAAAAAGGGAAGCTAAAATGTTGTTGCAGATGCAATCTCAAGAAAGGATGAAGAGGGAAGCATTCATTTGTGCCATTTCATTATCCAACCAGATTGGATAACCGGAGCAAGGGATGAATGGAAGAATCAAGAAGTGTGGACACTCTTTCAAAAGTTGCAGCAAGATCCTAAAAGACATCCGATACATTTAGTTGTAAAAATCATTCATTGTGGTACAAAGATCTCTTATATATATTTAAGAATTCCCAACTAAAACAAAATATTCTTTGGAATTTCACACCTCTTCCTTAGGAGGACACTTAGGATTTTTAAAAACTTACCACAAGGTGATGAATGAATTTTTTGGGATGGCCATAAATCCGATATATTCAAAATTTTGTGGTGGAATTTTTGGTTTTCCCGTAAAAATAAATTTGATGCAATTAAGACCTGGGTATTCTGCTACCTTTATCCATTCCAAGCCAAAGATTGGAGGAGGTTTCAATGGAGTTTATCGCGCTTTACCTAAGTCCGAAGGAACAGTTGTCATCATGGTGGTAGTTGATAGACTTACCATGTATGCACACTTGTGTGCATTATCTCATCCATTTAAATCAAGTATTGTTACCGAAATTATGGAAACAATAAAAAGCTACATGGAAACCCAAATATTATCAGAAGTGAAAAAGATCCTATTTACCGCAAATGTTTTCGATTGCACTATTTTCTTGTTTTGGTACTCAACTAGCTCATAGCTCATCTTATCATCCTCAATCCGATGGGAAAACTCGAGATAGTGAACAATGTTTGGAAGGATATATTCGTTGTTTTTTATCTAATAAACAAACACAATGGGTCAAGTGGTTACCTCCGGCCGAATGGTGCTATAACACTTCCTTCCATACTCGTAGCAAACACCCCATTTATGGCACTTTATGGATATCATCCACCGTCCATCACATCATATTTAAGAGAAAATTATAAGGTTTAAGCAATGGAAGATCACATCGAGCATCAACAACATGTTCTCCAACTCTTAAAGGATAACCCGAATTCTGGCACAAAATCAAATGAAACAATAGGCGTACTCAACATTGCAATGAGAGAAGTTTTGATGTAGGATACCGGTATTTTACTACTACAACCATACAAACAAATGTCCCTCAAGAAAGATAATAAGGATAATAAATTATCGCCGAAGTACTATGGTCCTTACAAGGTGTTGAAAAATACTGGTACTTATGACATACAAATTGGAGCTTCCCCGCTTCTTCTCGAGTGCACCCGCTTTTCCAAGTTTCATGCTTAAATAAGGTTATAGGTGACAAATTTCAGTTCAAACAATATTTCCGTAACTTGATGGGAAGGAAAAAATCATATTGGAACCTGAAGCACTCACAAAACAAGAATTCAATAGCTACAAAATCAATCAATTTCGTAGCATCTCATCAAGTGGAAGAACTTACCGACCGAAGATTCCACATGGGAGGATGATAATTTTATACATAAGCATCCATAACTACTCAAGCGTTAAGGAAAACACTTTTTTGAAGCAAAAGGGGCATGTTAGGTCCCTATATTACTAGTGTAGTCCCTTATTGTTGTTAGTGTAGCCCCTTTATTGTTATTATTGTACCACCTAGCCCCCATATCAAGCATATCAGGCCCCATAAAATCCACCATTGTTATTGTTGTGCCCTTACATTAATATTGTTAGGTCGGCTAGGATTATAGCTGCATCCCATGGACTCGTATATATAGAAAGGAGGTTTTTTCATTTGTATCATCCAAGAATTTTTTCATTTATGTAATTTAAAGGAGGTTTCGAAGTGGTTGATTTCTAAGGCATTGAACTCTCTTTTCTTATATTTTTTGGAGTTGGTTTCATAACATTTTCCCCTGTCAATCGATACGCCTTCTCAGAGACAATGTGCCCTAAGTAGTGTATTTTTTGCTGCAAGAAATCACACTTACTAAGCTTTGCATAGACCTAATGTTCTCTCAACAGCTTTTAGCACCGCAACCAAATTATTTTCATGATATTGTTCAATTTTTTAATACATTAAAATTTCAACAAATACTATGACAAACTTATCCAAGTATGGACACAATACTCTATTCATCAAGCACATGAACATGGTTGGGGCATTAGTGATTCCAAAGGGAGTACCTACCACAAATTCATAATTCCCATACTCCATGTTCTAAATTGGTTTTAGCCGATATCTTCCTCGTTAATTCTCACTTCAATGGTAACTCGACCTTAAGTCAATTTTTGAGAAAATTTTCCTCTTAACTCGGTCAAAGAGATCATCAATCCTTGGAAATGGGTACCTATTCTTAATGGTCACTTTATTCACCTTCATGTATTCAATTCTCAATCATAGGTTTTGTCTTTCTTCTTTACAAATAATATCGTGCTCCCCAAGGAGACACACGGCCTTATATAACTCTTGTCAAGCATCTCCTTTAGCTGTAATTTGAGCTCAACCGATTCGAGTGTGCTCATTTTATATGGAGCCTTGGATGCTGGTTTTTCTCTTGGTACTATTTTGATATCGAAATATATATCCCCATGGGGAGGTAATCTCGTGAACCTCCACCGGGAAAACATATTCATAATTTTTCAAAATGAGGTACTCTTAAAGTAATTAATCCACCTTCTCATTTGATTTCCTACCAGCTTCCTCACTCTAGAAAAATTGTGCGTAAATAGTGTTCATATTTTTTTGTTGTTGTGCTTGGCTTGCATAGTAGTGATCAACCTCGTTGATATGGGTTTTTTTTGGCCTTGCAACACCCATTTTGGTCCTTACTCATCCAAGCATTTTATTGCTTTCTCTTAGAAATCTACCTTGGTCTGATGTAGGTACAACCAATCCATACCCAATAATAAGTCATATCCTCCCAATGGTAACACATTCAAGTGCTCTACCGTGTCCATGCCACTAAGCTCAATTTCACATTACTTTACCTAATGGTTGATTCTTCTCCTTGTTCTTGTTTCTAATTGAATGAAGCCAAGGTTCCCGATGCAACTCCTTTCTCAATCCACACTTCTCCATTATCTATGTACTAATATAACTATAATTAGAACCTAGATCAATCAAAATGGAAATTCCTTATTGTTGTATCTCACCTTGCATATCAATGATGGATGTTTGGTGATCCTCTTGGTGGTTTTCCATTGTTGCATAAACTCAAGGATACTACATGCCACTCTTGCCCATTGTGCTTGCCTCCCAAGTGTTTTATATATTTGTTCCAACATTTTGTTGATGTGGGCATCTTTCAAAGGCCCCACCAGCTGGTGTCCGGTACTTGAGTGGTTATCAACCTTCAAACCCGGGTTGTGTTGTCATTGGTTGTTGCACATTTTTATTGTTAGCAAAAAGACTGCCTCTTAATGAAATTATCGAAACCGAGTGCTGGGTACCTTACTTAGTTGGGTACCTTATTTCCTCCCGTCTAGGTTTTTCCGGGCCCAAATAATATTACTATGCCCGATGTTGCTCTTGGCCCGTCGATTGCTCCTAATTTCGTGTGCTGCGGGTGTTTTTCTTGTTCATATCGTTGTCCCAATTTCGATGGTGTCCTTTAAGGCTTGAGGTTCCGCAATTCAATTTTATCTTTTCAATATCATAGGAATTTCATTGATAAGCCTCTAAATCTTATCTTTCTCATCCTTTAGATATGGTACATACTCTAAAAGTTCTAATAATTTGGTGGCATACTCAATAATGGTTAACTCACCCATTTTGATTTCATGAACCTTTTGCTCGCCATCATAATACCATCTATGCGTATTTCTCTAAATAATTTTTCAAAATCTCCCCATGAAGCCTCGGAAATAACTCTAATGTTCTTCGCATATATTCATTTTCCCTCTCCTTGCTTACCGAATGATGGAGATGCTGAGAAGGGTGATGCCCTCTAGGAAAACACTTTAGATGGTCACGAATACTACACTTGTGTGCTAGTCCCTCCTTTTTTGGAGTGCATAAATAGTCTCCACTCGGCATGTGCTGTATTCACTTCCTTGCTCAATGCATTTTCATGGACTCGCCATCATCTCGCCCATTGGTGTTTTCTTCTCGGTTCTTGAAGGCTTTTTCGATCTTCTTTGAATCACCCTTCTCTTAGATTTCCTTTACCTCTGCCAATCTGAGAGTTTGTAGGATGACCGCATTAATTTTTTTCTTTTCCTTTATTGGGCCCTTACCAAATTTCCTCATTATCAACCTTAAATCTTCTCACTTCATCCCTTAGGCTTCTTAGGGTGTCCATCCAAATCGAGAGTGACTACCTCTCCCATTGGTCGATTGATATTTCTTCCTCATTAGTTTTGACCCCTCACTTCAATGTTATTATCGATCGAAATTGTATTCAAACATTCCGTTCCTCATCACCATGACTTATTTTGTGTAATAATACTTGTGTTGTGTTTCCAATTACAAACATTGTTAGACAATTCAAAAATAGATAATCCAATCTCGTGGTCATGATTTACCATGGAGCCTTTTTCTATGACAAAAAATCATGTTACCAAGCCAACACATTTATAATTCATATGCATCAATCATTTCATCATGGTAACCAACATATCTACTATCTATGAACAATTAAAAATCATGGCCATGACCTTATCTTGATACAATTTTAGTTAATTCCATATTACTTACAAAACAAGGATTAGTGGATTCATTCAAGTTTTTGCATTAAACAAATACTTAGTTAAAATTATTTTCCCTCTTTTATCTTTGTTACTACTCGCATGTAGCGAAGACCATCCTGGCCTAGATTTGAACCTAGATACTCTACCAACTGTAACACATCCCCTTACCCTCACCTATGAAGGAGAGATGTTACCAGGCAAATTGAGTACCCGTTATAGCTATCATGGATAAGGGATTAGGAGGGTCGCACCCTTTTCTCTTTTTTTCTCTCTCTTTCTTCCATTTACATATATGTTCCCTCACACTTCAGGCACATGTACCACCAATCATAGGTTGCCATTTGGTGTCCCATAATGTGCTCGTGCCACAACAGTGAGTGGATGTTTGGGGTCAGAACATCGCTTATCCTCCCAACTTACACTTGACCGCCAACTTCCCGACCTCCCGACTCTATTTCGAGCCGGTATGATGACCGCGCACTAGCTCACCACATCACATGGTCCAACCTCGTACCTAGTTGGAGTTTCCGCTCATTTGGAACCCATTAATCGTCTCCCTCTAACCGCCCAACTCCCAACCTTCAACTTGGTTGTTTTGATATGTCGCAAGTGCTTCCTTCCATTGCACATATGGCTCCGACCTCCGATCTCCGACTAACCAGGTTTGGGGCTACTTTTCTCATGTCATCAATCAAACATTAATTTATCTACCAACCTTGTTTTATCTTCCCCGACCGTATGGCCCTGACATAAGCCATGTCATTATCCAATCTTGAAAAAGGAGAATATAGTCACTCCAATCGAGATCTTTTCTCGCCTACGGCTCGACTTCACAAAAGGGTAAACCTTATCCAATCTAATCCTTAAGTTTTGGGTTTCGCCTTACTCCACACAAAATGTAACGCCCTTCCTTACTGGCCCGCAATGGATTGGCCTCGGGTCCTCACCTTACATAATGCAAGACCTTCGGATGGCTTTTGTACTCTCCCTAGAGACCGGAGCCCACCGTCCCGTGAAATTCTCGAGCTAACCCTCTCGACCGTGCCCGGTCTCAAGGATCCATTCGGATTCTAAATCTACATCAAGACCTCACCACTCCATAAAATTCATACTAGGATGTTCCATGGAGTTATCCATTTTGAGCTTGGGTGATAGCTACATTGAGGGGTTCCTACCCCATGGGCCTTCCCTCGCTTCGGTAGGGATCACGCGCAAGGCAACATAGACGTTTTTTTCACTCCTCATCTATCATAAGCCTGGCATGAACTTCCATGGGATTTCCACCTCTCTTGTTACATGCCAATTATGCCGCATTACTAACTCTTAACAGCTCTCCTCAAGGGTATTCGGGTAGCATTTGGCTACTAGAAGGGGCTCATGGCCCTCATCACCAAATTCCCCGTGGTATGAATGGAGTCTTCTACACAAGCAAGTCTAAATCCCCGTGTAAGTATGAAAACATGGCATAATCAGCCCAAATATACCCCTTGATCTTTTGCATATTTCCCTCCTACCGCATGGCATTTTGTAAGAAAATACCCTAATGTAAACATCAACTCGACTGCCAACATAGGTTCCTTCTTATTAATTGTGCATTAATACAAAGGGTATCAACCCACTTCTTCTATTTTTTCATGGTTTGTAATTGAAATAGACTCTGTTCTTGTTAACTTGCTATAGAACTATTTATGACATAGTTAATCATTTCATTCATGGTGAAAGCTTTTCCTCTACTCTATAGCTTAGGCAACACCGATATAGGCCTCTTCGCCGCTCTAAATTTTAAACTTTTTGTGATTACCATTGTTAGGATATTAACTTATTTACTTTTACATTCAAGAACTACACACAATTACCCATGCATATGCATGGCCATAATCAACATGAAAATCAAGGAACATCCCTTCACAATGCATCACATACATATACACAACAACATATACAATAGTCCCTATTTATCCACATATATCATAAATGATAGTGCAACATAACCACAAATTGAAAATAGTAATCCCACAATACTTATATTTTTTTCTTGCAAGAACCTAAGTCCTGGACTACAAGTATCCACCCAACCATGACAAATAAAGTCACTATTACTTACATTTTCCACCTCGAGTTACCCTAGAGTCCGGGAGGAGTTTTCGTTGCCAGGATTGTACTCAAGTTTTCAACCCTTCCAAGAACTCTAGAGGATAGCCCGTCTTCGCAATACCCACAATTGTTCATTACTTTCTTGCTTTCATGGGGAGTCGAGGTTCCCAACCTCACCCCCTCGTGCACATGCAAGAGCCACCCTCCTAGGGAGTCCATAAAAAATTCTACCGCTCATGGAAATAATCATGAAATGTGACTCGATTGTGTCTCTATATCTTTCCTCTCCATTACTACTATATCCTTGTTGTTGCAACCTTCCATAAATTATGTCCTCTTTTGCTTGCCGTAACTTTCTCAAGCAAGCATGGGACTTAGTAATTTTCCACAACTCATTTAATATTAGGAACCAATCCCTTTACTTCATGCACCAACCAAACTCCTTAAATGGTTTTTAGGAAGTTCAAGTTTCTTCCTTGCACAAGAAACCATAATATCCCTAGCATAAATTCTCCATCCTCAAACTCTAGAATATGTGTCCCATGACTCACTCCTTTTCATATTTTCATCATTGCAAAAATTTTAAGCAATATTTTAGACCATGGCTCGTACCCTAAACCTAGTGGGGTTTTCGTTACGTCTAACCCTCCTCCCTTTCTTGTTTCATCATGTTAGGTTGTTGTGCCCTCCTCTCCTCACTCCTTGCTATATGTTTCCAAATTTGATCCTTGGTTGGTGCACAGGAGCTCACCTACATCCTGACCTACTACTTTGTCATCAAACATCCATCTCGTCTTCCAATTTCTTGGAGTAGCCTACTCACTCCCGAAGACGCTTAGAGGAAGCGGTCAAAACCCTCTTTCCACTTTTTCTTCACTTCCACCCATCAATGACCCACCAAAATATAATCATAAATTCAATAAAAGAAAGGTTTAAGAGCCTCACTAGTACTTGGTAAGGGTGTGCAACCAAATGAAATTTACAAAATGGAGAAGGAAAAATTAGTAGGTTTATTCACCAAAAAACGAATTTCAATGGTAGTGTTATCACTCCACCAGATTCCCAAGGTTGAAGAAGGAATCCCAATAAAGAGGTAACCACAGACTGCTACTTTACTTGGTAGATAGCCCTACTGCCGGAGAGGGCTCTTCAGAAACGCGCGCCCAAGAGGACCGGAGGAATTAGGGTTTTTAGGCTAGGTAATGAGTGCAAGGGTTGTTTTGATTTGATTTGGTTAGGTTTCACCGGATGAAGATATTAGGTTAAGGGAGCTAGGTCAGTGAAAATGAGATAGGGTTGCGGTGATCAATGGGGTAAGGTATGCATAAGGCTTATCACTTTAAATATGATTGTGATGAGATGGTTTGATATCGATGAGAATCTAGGAAGAGCATGGTGGATGTATTCTTCCTAAACAGAGGAAATGGACAAATTATGATCACTTTCCCAAAATAGAGCATGAGCAAGCATGTGTTCTCGCCTATCTAACTTCAAAGATATCATACCATAGAGATGTAATGAACATGAATACAATGAATTCTAACATGATACTAAAGAAAAAAACAATGATAAACATCATACCACATATCCCAAAAAATAGTTGCAACTCTTATTTATTAACTACTCAAACCGAGTACAATAGTTCCTTGATCAACAAGCTAACATCCAAAATGAATCCAACCCTTCCTAAGAGTGTAGAAAGGGACTAAATAGACATGAAAACAACATTCACTCATCCTCAGGGGTCGAATCCATGAGGTGAGGAATAGATCCACAAAGTACCGAACCGAAAGCTAAAGTGTAGGATGGTCCAAGTGACTCATTCCTAATTACATTCAAACTTATTCATTTTGACTCGATGATAAATTTTACCCAATGGATCTACCCCTAGGTAACTAATCCCAAGCATAATTACATTTACCATCATTAATTACATAGGTAGAAACATGATTTTCTAAAGAAAAGTCAAAATTTCGTAGAAAAATCCAAAATATCAAAGAAATGGTCATTTGCGCCCGGGTAGTGTCATTTTCGCTCTTTAATTTTATGGGCCACTTTTGCCTAACCTACAAAAGTGTCTAAATCAAGCCCAATATGGCTTGTTGGAAATCCCTTCAAATTCTCTTTCGAATATGCCTTCTGGGCTTTGAAAATGAAGGTCATTTTCACCCTCAAATGTCACTCTCCCAATACCGGGTATTTAGCAAATATTACCAATAAAAAAAGGCAAAAAGGTCATTTTTTAGGTGGTATTTTTTACCTTTTCACTGTTAAAACTGAAAACCAGGGTTGGAAACATGGTTTTCTAGAATGCTTATGTCTTTAGGAATCCAATGGGATATTTATTTCCTCAAAAGTGCTCCAATCATTTGTGTAGTGCCTAGGGCGTTGCACAAATGACCAAATTTCTCGCTAAATGTCCGTTATTAAAAACTCAAGAAATTCCATTTTGCAAAAAAGTTCCAAAATGCCTTAAAATTAGTAGAATGGTTGATAATGATGTGGCTAGGCTTGAGGGAAGCCTCATAAGTATGTCCAATTTCTTCTTCTTCCATGTTCAAATCTTTACTTTTGCATTAGCTCTTTTTGTTGGCAATATGATGCGTAGTGTTGTCCTTGATGGCAAACTCCACCGAATGAAGATGAAGACATGCGACCGTTGACATGTGTTGTCTTTGATGGCAATCAGACCGATGGAAGTTATTCTTGACTTGATGGACTTGGTAAATGATGTAAATCTGATGTGATATGATGCTTGTTGATATTATGAGTGTTGTCTCGAAAGGCAAACTCCACTTGATAAAGATGATGGCAACTTACTTGATAAAGTTGTGCTTGCTAGAATATGTTCTTCGATGAAGAAAATATGATGTATCTACAACAGGCATGTTTAAGGTGCAATGAAGAAAGGAATTCAGCATGTGCTAGATCTATGATGAAAAGATTATGTCTCAAGGAATACGCGGATCCGTCTAATGGAAGTCGCGTATGCACGCGAAAAAGAACGTTCCAAGTCGCGTATGGGAAAAAGCGCTCAAAAAGTGCAACCAGGGGCCCGTGGTATTGAAGGCTCGTGGTATTGGTTTGGCTCTTTGCGAGAAAAAGGGGCCCGTGGTATTGAAGGCTCATGGTATTGTTTTGGCTCGTGGTATTGAAAAAGGATAAACCTATATAAGGAGAAGAAATTCATCGTGCATATCACAAGTGTGAGAGTAAGATGTCCGTAGCTTGAATGAATACTTCTCTCGTGAAGTATATCCGTATGGAAAGGGTAAAGGTTTGATGATAGATCTGAACTATGATGCACTTATGAAGAAATGATGAAGCGAGATTTCTAGATCTGAAATGTACTTGTATTTGCTGTGATCCGTTTATGGAGTGATTAGATCCGTGATGAGGCGAACATCTCGTCCGGCGCAAAGGGTTGAATCCAACCGAATGTCCGATCCGAATAAGTATGCAGCTCTGTAATGATCAAGATATATACGCTACTTCGTCACAGAGGAAGCGCGCGTATATACGCGTCTTCGCCGAAGAGAAAGCGCGTATGCGCAATGAATATATACGCAGGTATACGCCGGTTTGTGTGATCGGGCGCGTATATACGCGACATCGTTGAAGTGAAAGCACGTATGAAAACTAGGGTTTGCCGAAGTCCGTGGTAAGAAATGTCCGTATCCGTTCTAATCGGTTTACCGATATCTTTCTGCTGAGTTATATGTATCCCGCCTATGGTTGATCGTGCTTAAAAGTATGGAAAGGGTCCGGGGCTCAAAATATGATGAAACGTGGCCTCGAAAGTTGTGTTCTATTGAAGTTGTTGGATCCAAAGGTGAAAATCGATGAAACGTGGTCCAAGGTGGTGCTTAGGTTGTAGCCTTCTGTATCAAGGGGTGGTAGCCTCCCCTTCAGGTGAGTGGGCCGAAACGAGATCGTGGGTCGTAGCTCCCCCTTCTGGTGAGGCCGGTAAACGAGATCGGGGTCGTAGCTCCCTTCCAAGAGAGGCCGGTAAACGAGTCGTGGGTTGGAAGTTTCCCCTTCCAGAGAGGCCGGTAAATGAGTGCGCATGGGTGTTCGTGTGCTTGCAGAGTCTCGTACCAAAGACATATGTTGTAAGATGTTTTCTCTATAATAAAATATTATACCGAGCAACCGTTACCGTGGTTTTCTTCTCCCGACTCTTGGGTTTCCACCTAAAATCCCGGTGTTCATGTGTGATGCTTTGTGTGATGGTTTATTCCCGTTTCCACCGCACATGTTTATCGTTTAGAACATCTAATGAATGAATGATGGAATGATATAAGTGAAGAACTAATGGCATAATTAGATCTCTCGTGTATACGAGTTTTATGAAGGATATCCGCATGTATACGAAGGCTTCAAGAGAAAAGTAGCGTATGGGTTTTAGAGCATGAAAAAGTAAAAGTTTGAATATGCCGTAAATACCGATTCACCCCCCCGCATTTTTCCCGACACTTTTGAGCAAGGCCATTGTTAATTTCTCCTTTAGGGCCATGGTGTTTTACTTCTTCCTCATCAATAGGTCATTGTATTTTTTAGCCTTTGCTAGTAGCTTCTCCAAGGCTTATTAGCTCTATCAAGCCATGGTTCCTTTGTTTTCACTAATCACTATAGCAAGCTATTCATTTAGTGTTATTTGATCAAAGAAGTCTAATTTCCTTTGTCTTTCTAGAGGCAGAGCTATTTTCAACCCTCTAGTTCTAGGTCTTCTTCTTGTTGCTTGCTCCTCTTCATGATCAAGTGTTTCGGGGAATAACTCCCTAGAGGTTTAAGGTCAAAACCTCCACACACTGAGCATGTTATTCAAGAAGGACTCACACAACCACACTTGTATGCTAAAAAATAGATAACATTGATAGTAGAACTCACCCGTAATCCTACGCTCGATGTAAACTCGGGCGGGGTCCAAACCCCCGCAACCCTTCTTCCTCTTCAACTCCGGAAATCAAGAAAGAACATGCACGTAAATCTAGTTGTACAAGACAGAATTCTCCTAAATTTTGCAATCCATGTGAAACATCATATAAAAAATACAAATGCTTAAATAATAATATTTTCACATATGTGCGTATATTAAATACGTGAATTTGGGAACAAGATGGTTCTTCTTCATTATGAACAAGATGTACAGCAATAAAAAGTGGAGAGATCACCGAATCCTTCCACGAGTCACTGCACCGTCGTCTCGGACCTCCGCCCCGCCTTGCCTCGCAAAGATACTTCAATTTGCAGGTGCACATGATATGACATATAAATCGATGAACACCCAGGAAACAAGGGTTTCCCCGTAAAAATCTAGGAAAGTGTGAGGCATGGGAAATCGTACTTGAATTTGGGCTCCAACAGAGTATAATGTCTATAAATTCTCCTCCTTTATTACGTATTTATATCTCTCGGTGAAAGAATTGTTGAAACAAGCTAATACGCAGCAAGTGGCTGAACTATTGGAGTAACCATCAACCCAGCCCAGAAAAATAGGAATTTATATATTTTTTAATGATTTTAATGGCAGTGATACGGAAAAGTATATGGACTAGCGTATACACGCTGAAAATTGGCATACCCATGGGATTTTTAACACGTTTATGAATTTTGACCAGTCTGGGATGGTGCCTAAGGCCAAAGAGACAATCATGAATCACATGAGGGTGAAAAATGATGCTATAACAAAGATGTGATTCATGATTGTCTCTTTGGCCTGCACCCATTCCCATGTGATTGAAAAATTTACAAAAAATGTTAAAAATCCCATACGTGGGTATGCTCAGATTTTTCCGCATGTATACACTAACCCATACACACTTTTCTCGCATATGCCATTAAAATCATTAAAAATATATATATAATTCCCTATTTTCAGCCGGGTTGATGGTTATCGTAGTTCAACCACTCCCAAAGACGTGGCCAACCCGCCTACCGTATTGAAACTACTTTGAGGAGTATAAAAGCCCCTCACATGCATGGCCTAAGGAGAGAAATTCGATAGATATTATACCGTTGGAGCCCCAATTCAAGTTTTTGCCTTTCCCCGTGCCTCCCGCACTTTCCCGTATTTTTACAGAACCTCGTTTCCGGAGATGTTCATCGCCTTATATGTCATCTCATGTGCACAAGTCTTGAAAGTGTCCCCAGCGAGGCAAGGGCGGGACGGATCCGCACGACAAGCCTCTGTTCTAAGATAGTGGAAGGATTCGGTAGTGATCTCTCCACTTTTTTTTATTGTCATACATGCCGGCTCGTAATGAAGAACCATCTCAAGTTCGACCACGTGTTAATATCTACTTGCATATGTGAAAATATTATTTACATTTATTATTTTTTTATATGATGTTTCACATGGATTACACCGACATTTAGGAGAAGGCATATGCCGTACAACTAGATTTCGTGCATGTTCTTCTTCTGTTGAAGAGGAAGAAGCAGCAGCCGGGGTTTGGACTTTGGCCTACATCAAACGTAGATTATGGGTGAGTTCTACTATCGATGTTGGCCCAGTTTTTAGCATATGGCAGGTCAGGAGCCCTCTGAATAAAGATGCTCGATTCCTCGTGAGGTTTTGACCCAACAAACTTAGGCCCATTTCCGAAATAACCGGTGACTTTCCACTGGGATCAACCCAATCTCTCGTCTCGCGTACCTCGCAGATTCCGGGTTCGATCCCCGCGGAGTCGCCAATTTTGTTTCAAGAAATAACTCCCCAGAGGTTTGTTGGGTCAAAACCTCCTCGATCAAAGCATGCTATTCAAGAAGGACTCACACAACCGTACTTGTATGCTAAAAACTAGATAACATCGATATTAGAACTCACTGTGAATCCACGTTTGACAGAGATCCCGCAGTGGTCCAAACCCCAAAGAACCCTTCTCCTCTTCAACCTAGAAATCAAGAAATAACATGCACGGAAATCTAGTCAGACAAAGACATATCTAAATGTCGTTGTAATCTATGTGAAACATCATATAAACAATAATAAACGCTTAAATAATAATCTTTTCACATATGAAGATATTAACACGTGAATTCAAGAACAAGATGGTTCTTCTTCATTACTTACCAGTATGTATGTGGTGTCAAGTCGCGATAGCTAAGTGCATGCAAAAGTTAACTCGTACGTACACCAAGGTCAAAAGTTGGCTTAAACATCGAAAGTCTAAAAATGAAGCCATTAAAGGCTAGGATAAACAAGTAGCCAATATGCAATGCAAGAATACAACTCAACAACACCAGGGGAGCCTCTAGGGTAATGGGCGTTTAAAAATGATAGTGAAGAAGAAGAAGAATGAAGCTTCAACACATAAGTCATGGCGGACTAAAGAGGACTCCCCAGCCTACATAAAACGTAGCATGGGTAGTAAATGCTAGCGAGGAACTAACTAGGAATCCAATGTAAAGGAAGGCTCTACCACCAAGTCATGATTTAAAAATCCTGGGCGAGTGAAATGGGTTAAATACTCATGACCTGATGGGATCGACCCCATGGAAAGTGATCAAAATGGAGGCTAGTATGCAAAATGCAAATCTGGGAAAAGTGGATTTCCCAACTCATATGATAGTGAAGATCATATACCTACCATGATGGGTCAATGCTCACGGATCAAAAACCGGAAAAAATCTCGACTTCATCAAAATGTACCTCAAAATATACCAACTGGGGCACTTCCAAGCATCCGATTATGCAAACACGAAGATAGATTGAAAAATAAGCATAACGAATTTTTGCAAAAAATTTCCAATTTTGGGCATAAATACACAATTTACCTCACATTTGGTCTATCACATTTACCGGAATTGGGAAAAAGAGCTCGGAGAAAAAGCCTATTTCGTCAAAACGGAGCAATCGACCGTAAAACCGCCGAATTTTTCAGGTAAGCTCTAATCCATCCTTGTTATCAAATTTGTCCATAAATAAAGTAGAAATTTGGAAATTTCACCGTAGAATTATTTGTTTAAAATTAAGGGCCCGCGCATACGTGGGTTTATATTGACCAAGCCGCGTATATACGCGACCGTGTACAGAGAAAATCGCGTATGCGCAACCCGAAATGAAAACGTTATTCTAATGGAAAAATTATTGAATTTTTGCAGTATTTAATTACATCATGGAGAGAACGTGAGCACAAGGTTTATTGACAATGAAGTAATGTAGGATCAATTATCACTCAATATTCTCCGAAATTGTGGATTGCTCAAATTTTTCAAGATGCCAAATATGAAGAGTAATGTTCGGTTGCTCGAAATGCTTCGTGAATTATTGGGAACCAGAAGAAGATTGCTTCCATAATAGATCAAATGCCCACACGTATCGAGGTGGAAGACATCTATTTTATTACCGGACTCTCCCGTAGGGGGAGCCGCAGATTTACATGGCAAGCCCTTGGGAGGGCTAACCATGGATGACTATGTCCACGTCTATCGCTTAGAGGGGTCCAAGAAAGTTGGGACTCAAATTGCTATAAAATATTTAAGAGACTTGCACATGAAAATTCTCCTATTTACCATTGGCAAGGTAGCAGGATCTCGTCTCTTACACTGTGCATCCAGATCAAATGAGTATATCTATGGAATGCCTAACTCATATATATGATTGGTGCAATACTCTATTAATGAATATGAAGCAACAATTGACTTCCATCTAAAAACAAAAACAAAACATTTCAGATATGGTACAATCTTGATGACATTCTTCTTCAAGAAGATTCCCAGCCGAGACCCAAAGTGATCTCTTCTATCAGCTGTACCCCAAGAATTCCAAGAATTTCCCAATGGGCCGACTCGATGAAGAGACTCGGGGGAAGGGAAGTTCCCCGAACCACCCGGGATGATGAGTTCTTCCAATGGTGGGGAGAACAAATCATCGCTATGGAGGACTATCCCTTGCGGCCGGGATGGATTTTCGTGCGATCCGCACCTCGTCCTTCCACCGGCGCGTATGGGGTATAGCCTCCGTAAGATTGCAATTTTTAACTTATATGATTTTTTTTTTGGATTTTTTCAATATGTGTGACAAAATGAAACATTTTTTTGATTGGATTCAAAGTGGCTTAAAATATTGTAATGATCATGACAGCGTATATTGGACCAGCTCCATCCCGATGGCTACCCACGGCATAAGCGCCGCAGGCGAGGCGAGATAGCAGACTTGCATTTCTAACCCCTCCATGTTGTATAGAGGAACTTGGAGGGTTTAACTCCGCCAAGTGCCTATGGTCATAAAGTGGAAGATCTACCCGAGGGGCCATCCAGAGACGGTAGTAGGAGTACCGCGCAGGATCGGGTGCGTTATTGTTTGGTCAATTTAGTGTGTCCTAAATTGTCGCATTTAATTGTCAATCAGGAATCGTAAGCCGATGAAGTGCGGCGCACTATATGTGCAAGATAACCTCTTTCTTAACTTTTTGTCGTTTTTGGTCTTTCTAAGGTGAAATGGAAATTCTAAAGTGAAAAAAAAACAAGCTTGGTTATATTTGTTCAAGGAAGGATATCTCCTATAATGATTTACCAATCTTGAAACTTTAAAAGTAAATTGAAATTACAATGACAGAACTTAAAAGAAAGTAAAAGTGTACTCGCTGAAATGAAAAGGTGCCGCTAATCTAATGAATCAAAACAGAAACTAGTGAACATGAAAACTAAACTATTCTTGCTGCCAATCGAACACAAAAGAAACTACGCTTATGGAAATTCAAAATTGCAATGAAATAAATCTAAATCAGATTACATCAATTCATTTTCCGACCCTTCATCATTAGGACCGGGCCTATGACTTGCGGAAGTAATCATAAACAACTTGTGTAACCGATATTTAATTCGCGTAAAGTAAACTAATACTAAACCATACACACATGATTCAATCCTCGCCATCGATTCAGCCGTGGCTTTCAGAGGCAACCGAAGATGTCATACATGATTTAATATATCTAAGTTTTTAAAAGAAACTAATACTAAACTACACATTTCATAATGGTACCACTATCACCAACAGGGTTTTCTTGACAATCGAAGATGCTATGAGCAGCTTAATATATCTAATTTTGCAGAAAAGAAACTAATACTAAACTACACATTTCATCATGCGCCTCCTCACCATCGATTCACCGCGTGGCTTTCGGAGGTAACTCGAAGACACTATGAGCAGCTCTTTAATATATTTAAATTTAACTACCGAATCGATAAAACAAACTCGAAATGTACAAAGCAAGACTGGTTAAACAAATGCTATGAAAAGGAAACTAAAGGCTAATAATGTTAGTCTCATATCATTAGCCAAAATACTATGAAAATGCCCGTCGTCTACCTAAAACCTCGCACAAGAAATCCGATCGTTGATTTAACAATCATAAAACACAAAGACAAGAATGCAATGAAATTATAGAAATGTATGAACAAACTTAAATGAAACAACTATGAAATATGAACATGTACGGATTATGATACAATGATTCTTTAAAGAAATGAAATGAAATATATATATTAATACATGTAACCCTACCGAGCAGGCCCTCTGCCACGCCTTTGGTACGATCCTCAAACACGAATTAAGTTGAAAACAGTCTTTCACATTAAAAAGGGGTTTGTTGATAGCATCGGTAGTATTACTAAGCCACAAATAATCACTACAAAGCTAACATAACAGAGTACGACATCAACTATCAACTAACAACTCAACCACTAACTCTACGTGCGTATGCAAACGCTCTATATAAAGCAATAAACTCAGAATCGTCTCCCCGAAGTTTCTTATGATAGCAACAAGACGTAGACCACTAAGGCCACGGATATAGGAGTATGGCCATGTTGGAAAACGGATTCCAAGGAAGGTGGGTGCTTGAATTCAACTCGCAACTTCTACGTATGTCAATTAACCTCCGCAAGCTTAAACGCCGTATGGATGTTTGCTATGCTACGAAATCGCAGTCCACCGACATAGAACTCCATAATTGACTTCCACGTGGATGGCTTTGACCGGCGGCTTTTGATGAATTTATTTCTGAACCAATAGGACACTAACCATGTCCTCGCTATTCCTAGCCTCGCCCATGTGGCTCGTTCTCTGTGAGGACACCGTAGCATAGATTTCCACAAAATAGCCGCGGAAAGAAGAACCGCGGAAAGTGGCAAGTTTCCGTTGTACCGTATGAACAAAATCTAAATCAAATAGAAAACACAAAAACATAATTAAAACCATGTTAGATACCCTTTTGCACATGGATATTGACAATTTTGGAGGTTTAGGTGAGTGAGATATGGAAAAGTATGGAAGAGGCAAATTCAGGACTCAACATACCCCCATCGTGAAGGTGTTGCATGTCCTCATGCAACCAAAATTTTGATACTTTTGTTCAATTCATGTGCCTTGATACTTCACCAAGACATCTAACCCTTCTCTTTCTTCTTTGGTACCGCCATCATTCTCGGTTTCTTCATTAAGCACCTCGAATTTGATATTCACAAGTGCCTTCAATTTTTGGCATTTCTTTTTTAGCTTCTTATTCTTCTTTGCCAAAATACCCAAATGTAACATAGTATTGTCATGGATAATCTTGTCCAGTTTCTTGCCTTGCTCTTTGAGTGTTTCATTTTCATTTTTGATATGCCGATTCAAAAGCTCAAGCTCAAAATCTCCTCGTTTTAATGACTCAACCAAATCATCCCGCAATGTATGAGGGCCGAATAGAAGAGGTACTTGGGACTGTGGTCGCCTTCTCCAAGGATTCTATATAGTCATATACCTCCCGCCGTTTGGGGTCTAATGTGTTCTTTTCTATCAGTCATTCCCAAAGTGTTGCAAGGAGAATTATGTTCAAAAACTTCGCTCAGGAGAATCCAGCATCAATATTTTGTTGAGAATAAGATGGAGTACGCCATTGTCCGATTGGGAGTGAAAGGAGTCGGGGTTCACTAACCGACCGAAATGACTATGGTCACTGAGACTGCTCGTATACCCTCACCCAAATCAATGAAATGAGGACCTTAATTTGTGTTTTTCTTAGTTTTCCCTAAGCCTCGCTCGCTTCTCCTCACATGCCGTGGTACACTACCCTTTGTTCTTGCTTTTCCTCGTTTTTGCCTTCTGATAGAGATGACCGTTTTTGAAGAAAATTAATCTTTTCGTATAGAATTTGCGATCTTCTTCTTCGTGTTGAAGAAGTTTGCGGGATGCCTCAATAATTTCTTTCCCTTTTGGTATTGTTGGCTTCTTAGCTTTAATTTCCTTCTTCTTCCTTTTACCAATCTCTCTTCCTATCAGCTTTCTTCATAGTAGTAGTAGAAGTATCTGGATTTCATCTACCGTTCTTTTCCTTCTACTTCTTTTGCCGTGCTAGCCGCGGGAATTTCCCGTGTAGGAGCAACTGTGTCAACATTTATTTTCTTCTACTCCTTCTAATTGGATTACCTTCAGAATTTCCGAGGTTCTTCAAAGAAGTTTCTAACTAGAATTGTTCCCATGTATCTTTTCTTTCCTTTAGCTCCTTTTCAAATCAGAATTTTTATAAGCCCATGGTGATATAAATGAGGCTCTACATCTCCTAGGGTTTCGTTAATGTACTGTCACCATTTTCTTCAAGCTATTGAATAGAAATAAGGAAGATTGAGAGTTTGGTTTTCAAGAAAATTCATCAATAGCCTAGGCAAGTATACATGTACATAGAGCAAAACGGCCTTCACATGTAATAAATTTCGAACAATGAGTAGTAAAGTGGCCCATTCATCTTTATCAAGTATTTAACAGGATTCCTCTTTGAAAATGCTGATATCCATACCTTGATTTCAGAGGATTGTTCTCCATGCCTCATCACCGATACTTTTATTTTTGAACCAACGTTCTCCTTCCCGAAGAAGCTCATGGGCCGTCGCTATTGATGTCGACATTGACCAAAAACTTGAGGTCTCCCCACTTCTCGCTTCCGAGCCATCAAATGATCTTGCAAACGCTTTGGTAACTTCTCCTTCCGTGGTAACCCCCGAATTTCTGAATAAAACGCAACATTTAGCTCTCAACATCTTTGCTTGTGGAAATCCTCTATAAATTTCATTCCTTCCGCCCGCCCTTAATAATTTTCCCCATTTTACTTCTCTCCGTGCTTCATGTGCTTGCCTTGAGGGTTTAAGTGGAATGAACGATGGAATACACAGATTGAGCACAATACTATGGGGATGTTATCACAAAACGGGAAATGAGCACCCATAAAATTTAATGGAATAAGACCGTGGGTGGATATACGGGAATGAGAGTGAGAAAAAGGAACGAATGGAGTGAAACAGAGTGAGAATGAGTAGCGTGGGGTTTTGTAAACACGACAGAGACACGACAAAGAGGTTAACAAAGTATAAGGCATTCGGCCGCATTTTGAATTTTGTGGCCGGTGGTAATAAATATAAACACGTTTCAATCAATGATTATGAAGTTATGTGGCTTGTAAGAGTCCTTTGTCAACATAAATACGTATCATTATCTACTATGGGATATTTGAACATGAGTGAGAGTCGGAATTTCAATGATGAAACTATTGGTGAATAAATGCAAGAGGATAACATGTAGGATCGTGGAAGGTTACGAGACCGTCAATATAATCATTGGAAAGGTTATGGGTAGAGCTCATAGTTTAAAATTACATAAAAATGTGTTTTTCGATACTATTTGAAATAAAACTTTATTCATACCTTTGGAATCCTTGCTTTTGCCCTTTTGGTCTTCAAATCGATTGATCTTCATTAGTGTCTTGAACGTCCCATTGATCCTCTCCTCGCATTTTATTTCATAATTTATGAAAATAACAACTAACCGTACATTCTTTTTGAAAAACAAAGAGTAGTAGTAGTCGCGGGACCGCTTCCCGTCATGGAATCGGAGTCGACTGCGGAATCGTATGTCACTCGCGGGAACCGACACAAACTATTACTTGGCCGAAATAGAAATGAACAAGTGACAAATGACCAGTGGAAATGGTCATAAAAAGATTTTTTATTGATGGAATGGATGGAATGTGAAGTGGAATGAAGTGAAATGAAATGAAATGAAATGAAATGAAATGAAATGAAATGAAATGAAATGAAATGAAGTGGAATGAAATGGAGTGGGTGGTGAGATGAAATGAAATGAAAGACAGATTTTTCTGGAAAATATAGAGTGTCGTGTCCCCGATTTTCACCCCATATTTTTTGTATAAGACTCGCCAATCAATGATTGGTTTTCGTGCTTATACCATTTTTTTTTATTTTTTTTTATTTTTTTAACTTGAAAAACAAAAGCTAGGCCGGTGGAGAAGAAGAATTCTTCCGTACCACCGATTGCGTAACTTTATTGAAAAACAACTTGACAAAATCCTCTTTAGAGAGTGGCTTATGATAAACTTTCAATCTATGGCCATTCACTATAAGAGGAGTTTGGAAACTCATCAATGGTCTTGATTCTCATACCCATTGTTAAAGATCTTGTCAATCTCATATGGCCCAAGCCAATGAGTCCGAAATTTCCTTGAAAATCTTTAAACTTGGAGTCAAATAACAATGCCCAATCTCCTTCTTGAAACTTCTTCTCTTGATATATTTGTCATGCCATTTAGTTCTTTGATATTGAACTAGATCGGTTCTTAGAATTGCTTCTTGTCCGATCTCATCTAGCTCATTCAACTCAGCTCTCCATTCTATGCTTTTGGGCTTCGATAAGTCCATTCCCAACTCGAACCGCTATCTTGAAGGTCTTGACTTGGAACTCAATGGGGAACAAGACTTCTTTCCCATAAACAAGTTCATAGGGAGAATGTCCGTTGTATTCCCCTCCATGAAGTTCTCAGAGGCCCACAAGGCTTCGGAAGCCTTTCCGCCCAATCTCTTCTATGTAGATGAACAAGCTTTGTGATGATACTTTCAAGAACTTTGTTTGTGGACTCCACTTGACCATTTGCTTGTGGATGTAAGGAGTAGATTTTCTTCGTGCTTGATTTTGTATTCTTCCATCAACTTCTCCACCAAATTTGATGTGAATTGGCTCCCCCGATCTCGTTACAATTTATCTTGGAACACCAAAGCGAGTAAAAATATCCTCATAAAGAAAATGAACAACTCGAATTTTCAAAAGAGGTGCGTATACTAATGCTTTAGCTTCTACCCATTTAGTAACATAACCGTTGCAAACCAATATATACTTTGCTTCGATGGTGGATTAATTGGTCCAATGAAATCTAATGCCCATTTTTCAAAGGGTTCAATGAGTACCGTGTTTTTTATAAAGTGGTATTTCATTTGAAAGGGTAGGTTTCCCTACTCTTTGGGCGCCTATCACACCTTTTCGACATATTGTTTTGCATCTTTGAAGAGAGAAGGCCAATAATATCCCAAGGAAAGGACGGTGGCCGTCCTTTTGTCCGCAAAGTGTCCGCCGCATGGTTCATCATGACATGCCTTAAGAATATCGTGCATTTCATCTTCCCCGACATCTTCTGATCACAAGATCCGGCCCCGTTTTTTAAAACAATTCGTTAGAAATCCATGAATATCTTGAACTCTCCCCGAATAATTTTTCGTTTTTCTCTTGAAATAAATGTGAAGGTAGTTTCGTAACCAAATAGTTAGCAATATCTACATACCAAGGGGTCTTAATAGTTACCGGTAAACAAATATTCATCATGAAACTTATCTTCTACAGGAGAATCTTCTTTAGTATTTTCGAATCCTAGACAAGAAATCAGCCTATCAGATTCTCGTTTTCCCCGGTCTATCCAACACAAATAATATTGAATTCTTGCAAAAGTAAAAGCCATCTTTGTCACTCGCCATTAGTAACAGTTTGTTCATTAAATATCTAATTGCATCGGTTTCAAGATGAATAAAAGTTTCATAGCTTATTATGTAATGTCTAAACTTATTAATTGCATGAACAACAATTTCCAAGAACTCTTTTTCAAACACAAGATAATTCAACTCGTGGGGAGTCAAATTTACCGGTGTAATAAATGGCATAAGGAATTAAATCTTTTTTGACCCAACACAAACCCAAGAGCCGTATCCGAAGTATCCGTAGAAATATGGAAAGGAAGTTTCCAATTTGGTCCTCTCAAGATAGGTGCTTCTGTATATTCTTGCCAATTTTCAAAAGCCGATTGACAATCAGATCCTATTTAAATTCACAAGCCTTTTGTAAGAACTGAAGAGTGGAGATGCTATTTTAGAAGTTTTCTATAAATCTTCTATAGTAACCAAAAGAAATCCTAGAAAACTTCTAACATCTCTTTGACACTTTGAATAGGCAACTTGGAGATGACTTCAACTTCTTGATCTATCAACCTTAATTCCATCTCCCGAAACATGATGTCCTAAAACAATCCCTTCAAAAAGAAACATCATAAAGCATTTTTCATGGCTTAATGAAAGGTTTGTTTCTTTAAATCTTATGAGAACTTTTTCCAAATTTTCTAATGCCTCTTCAAATGAATTACCATAAACCGTAAAATCATCCATATAAAACTCCTCTACACAATCATGGATTAGATGAGAAAAATTCCTAGTACCGCTCTTTGGAATGTTACTATGCATTACATAACCCAAAAGGAAGCACTTAAGAGACAAAAGTTCCCCATGGACAAGTAAATGTGGTCTTATCTTGATCTTTAGGTGCTACCTCGAATTTGATTATAGCCACTAAAACCATCCAAAATGAAAAGTACTTTTAATTAAGTAATGTATCTAATACCCGATCAATAAAAGGCAAAGAAAGTGATCCTTCAAAGTTGCTTTGTTCAACTCTCCTGTAATCAATGCATACTTCCATTTACCATTCTTTTTAGGTACTATAACCAAAGGAGAACCCACTGCCATTCAAATTGATAAATGTAGTTTACATTGAGAAGTTTTCGAGCTCTCTTCTTTCACTATCTCCCCAAGATTTGGATTCATATCCCCTTCTTCGAGGTTGTCCGATTGGTCTACCGTTTTCTCAATATAGATATGATGGATGCAAGTCTTAGGATCAATATCCTTCATGTCAAAGATACTCCCATGCAAATGCAAGAGAATGTTTTTGCAAGATTCTCAAGTTGTTCTTCTTATGACTTCTCCAGATGTTTATTAATATTCAATGTCTTCTTTTCGAAAAATCTCAAAAGCACTACCAAACTCTTCCATAGAGTAGAGAGACATTTGTCTTGATGATAAATATTCTATGTCAGATTCCAACTGAAATTGTGTGGGTCATATTCTCAAGTTATCTCAAAATTTTCTAATGTGTTCCGTAATTTGACTATCCTCACTAATTTTTTAAATGGTAAAGACAGTGTCATAGTGTTCTCATCATCGACCCATTCATTGTCTCCTATTTCGTAATTGCTCTCGTGCAGAGCAAATTGAATTTCTTGTCGAATTACCATTAGAAATGTACATGTTCTGCATCTACAACTAATAAAAGCATCACCGTAGCCGCCCAAGGTCTTCCTAAAATAATTGATGTCCTCCTAGATTACTTTTGGGAGTCAAAATCATAAAGTCTACCTGATATTCCCAAGAATCTAAGGAGGATTCAATATTCTAATACACCATCCGGTTTAATAACCGATCGATCCGCAAGTTGCAATAAAGTAGGTGTAAAAAGAAGGTTAGGAAGTTTTAACTCGTTCCATAGTCTCGTCTACTCATAATGTTGATAGCAAATTTCCTAAGTCAATCAATGTGTTTGGAATTTCTATCCCATTTATATGTGTCTTGACAATTGGACTTCTCGGATTCTACATAATTTCGCATGGTAATTTTTCCCATCATAATGTCTGCATAATTTTTCCTACTGTGTGATTCTTCTCGTGTCCTTTAGCTTCCTTCCTAGTCTTTGAAACTCAACTCCTTTATGGTTTTTGCTAGAATAGGAATTTCTCGAATGGCTTGTAGCAATGGAATCTTGATACAAACATTCTCAATTCATCTAGAAAGTCATATTTAGGCAACAAGATTTTTTTTTTCCACCCCCTTATCAATTTGTAGTCTTTCCGAAAAGGGGAGGTGTAGATGAAGATACAAGTTGCTCAACTATGTGGGAGTTGTGGATGTTAGCTTTTCTTTTCTTTTTTGAATTTTTGAATTTTGAAGAGATTCTTCCTCGAACCCTTATTGACTTGAAGAGAGTCCTCCTCAGAGGTATCTTGCTCTTGAATGTCTATAGAAGGTTTTTCTAAAACTCTACCGTATCCGAGTTGTACATCGTTGAGAGGAAGAATCAGCAGCAGGTAGGAAATTGTTGTCCTTCTACCATATAAGTAGTTTCAGAGGATTCTTATTGTTAGGATTTGGCAATGGTCAGAAAATGTGAAGTTGATTTGTCTTCGTTGGTATGGGAGCATGAGTTGAGGATTTGTATTTTGTTGAGAAGGTTGTTGTTGTGGAAATGGCAATGAAAGTTGTTGTGGATTTTGGCTTGGAAATTGTGAGCTTGTTGATTTTGAAAAGATGGAGGATATTGATAAAATTGAGCAAATCTCCCATAAGGATTTTGCATCCCTTGCATCATGGTTGATATGAATTTTGATGTTGGGGCCAAGGTTGTTGCTGCTGTGGAGTCCAATTTGGTGGGTTTGAAGATTCATAGGGTTATTAAACTCCTTGAGATTGTTGTCCCCGCCAAGGTCTCCTTGCGACAAAACAGAGAGATTCTGCTGAATTTGGATCTTCTGAAAAACAGCTTTGAACTGTGGATTGAAGGACAATCCTTGATCTCATGATTTCTTCAGCAAATCATACATGTTTCTACAACTTTTGCATCCAAGGGACATTCCCTTAAAGCATGTTTCTTTCTTTGCTACATTTCTGACAAAAGATGGCTAAAGCATCCGTTTCTCGCTTTCTCGCTTGTTTTGGGATTTTAAGGGTGTCTAGTTGTTCACTAAGACTCCCTAAGATATCAGTTTTAAACTCATCAAGCATATTACCAATCTCTCCCTACTTACCGATCCAAATATGCATTTGTTAGCCCTAATAAGAGAAGAATCCCTTGTGGCCCTTTTCCAGCTTTTGATTTTCCCCTTGAGAGATGGATACATAGTTTCGTTATATCATGAAATGGAAGTTGAGAGATGTCTCCTTTCCCCATCATGTTTAAAATGTCTATCCATTCATCTCTATTGTTTCTAATAGGAGGGCTTTCAAGGTTTCGTTATCTGTTGCTCATCTTTGCTCTTTTGTTGTATTGAAATCTTTCAATTAAGCTCTTCCAAATTTTCATCTTCTTTTTGTGACTGGCTTTGAATACCTCATCCTTGTGATTGGTGGGCATACAATAGTCCAAGTATCTATCCAAAATGTTTGTTTCATATCATTCCAAGTCCTAATAGATTGAGTGGCTAATCCCAGTGAACCATTTCAGCTGCATCCCTTCAAAGTTGAAGGAAATAGTTTGAGTTTTTGAGAATCTTCCATATAGTCATAAGTTCAAAGACACTACTTCAAATCAAATGTAATGTTTTAGGATCCTCACTTCGTAATCCATAAAAGTTAGGGAGAACAGATGGTGAGATATTTTTCATTGTTGCATATTTCTCATCAACTATAGGGAATCCAAGCAAATTGTCCCTATTTCTACCGTTATTTCCTTCACCATTGTTATCTTCATTATCTCCTCCTCTTCTATCTCCACCTCTATTTATTACTTCCTCTCACAAGGATAGTTTCTTTAGAGTCCTTATAGTCCTCTAGTTCTTCTTCCAAGGAAGGATGAGAGGAGTCTCTTTGTTTTCTAAGTGGGTTTTAGTAGGTGGTATAGGAGAATCCTCTAATTCCGAAATTGCTCTTTGACTTCCAAAAATCTTAAGGCTAGGGGTAGGATGGTGGTGAATCAAGTCATTCCTTGAAGAAGATGGAGTTGTGAAAATCGAACTCTTGGCTTTAGCTATAAACCTTCCCCTAGAATCTCTTGCTCTATGCATGTCATTTTTTTTTTTTTATTTTATTTTTTAAAAAAGTTGGCTAATACTCCTTCGATCTTCCCGTATCACACTAGGTGCAAGAAGAGAGCATAATTAAGAAATTACTAAACCAATAACTCTCTTTCGATCCTCCGCATCACACTAGTGCAAGAGGAGAGCATACTAAGAAGTTATCAAGTTTTCCTTCTTTTATGATTTTATGTTTTTTTTTTTTAAGAAATTGGCTACCTAGTTACATCACTGCAAGAATCTGCCGCCTGAATGTTTGGTCAATTTAGTGTGTCCTAAATTGCCGCATTTAATTGTCAATCCTAATCGTAGTTTCCATGAAGGCGGCGGCGCACTATATGTGCAAGATAACCTTCTTAACTTTTTGTCGTTTTTGGTCTTTCTAAGGTGAAATGGAAATTTAAAGTGAAAAAAAACAAGCTTGGTTATATTTGTTCAAGGAAGTGATATCCCCTATAATGATTTACCAATCTTGAAACTTTAAAAGCAAATTGAAATTACAATGACAGAACTTAAAAGAAAGTAAAAGTGTACCGAAATGAAAAAGGTGTCGCTAATCTAATGAATCAAAACAGAAATTAGTGAACATGAAAACTAAACTATTCTCGTCACAACCGAACACAAAGAAACTACGCCTATGGAAATTCAAAATTGCAATGAAATAAATCTAAACTTCGGGGACAGCATCAATTCATTTTCTGACCCTTCATCATTAGACCAAACATAATTTTGCGAAGTAATCATAAACAACTTGTGTAACCGATATTTAATTCGCAGTAGCAACCAATACTAAACCATACACACATGATTCAATCCTCGCCATCGTTCAGCCGTGGCTTTCGGAGGCAACCGAAGATGTCATACATGATTTAATATATCTAAGTTTGCGTAAAAGAAACTAATACTAAACTACACATTTCATAATGCAACTTCTCACTCATCGTCCAACAGGGCTTTCGGGAGGTAACCGAAGATGCTATGAGCAAATTAATATATCTAATTTTGCATAAAAGAAACTAATACTAAACTACACATTTCATCATGCAAATTCCCCACCATCACCTGGGGCTTGTGGCTTTCGGAGGTAACTCAAGATGGACTATGAGTACCTTAATATATTTAAATTTAACTACTAAATCGTATAAACAAAATCGAAATGTACAAAGCAAGACTCGAAGTTAAACAAATGCTATGAAAAAGGAAACTAGCAGTTATATCAATGTTAGTCTCATATCATTAGCCAAAATACTATGAAAATGCCCGGTTGCCTACCTAAAACCCGCACAAGAAAACTGATCGTTGATTTAACAATCATAAAAACATGAAAGACAAGAATGCAATGGAAATTATAGAAATGTATGAACAGAAATGAAACAAATATGAAATATGAACATGTAATGGATTATGATACAATGACTTTTTAAAGAAATGAAATGAAATATATATACGTTAATACACAGAACCTCGGGCCGAGCAGGGCCCTCTACACAAACCTTTGGTACGATCCTCAAAAACACGAATTAAGTTGAAAACAGAGTCTTTTCACATTAAAAAGCGCTTCATTACGTTGCATCGGTAGTATTACGTTCAAGGCGTCGTAATCACTACAAAGCTAACATAACAAAGAGTACGCACATCAACTATCAACTAACAACTCAACCACTAACTCTACGTGCGTATGCAAACGCTCTATATAAAGCAATAAACTCAGAATCGTCTCCCCGAAGTTTATGATAGCAAATGCGCACGTAGACCACTAAGGCCACGACATAGAGTATGGCCATGTTGGAAAACGGATCTATGGAAGGTGGGTGCTTGAATTCAACCTTAACTTTGCACAGATGTCAATTAACCTCCGCAAGCTTAGAACGTCGTATGGATGTTTATATGCCACGAAATGTAGTCCACCGACATAGAACTCCATAATTAATTTCAATGTGACGGATTTGACCGGCGCTTTTTTGACGACCATTGAATCCAATAGGACACGAACCATGTCCTCGTCATTCCTAGCCCGCCCATGTGGCTCGTTTCCTTCGTAGACACTCGTAGCATAGATTTCCACAAAATAGTCATGAAAGAAATATATACCGCGGAAAAGTGGCAAGTTTCCGGGAATGTATGAACAAAATCTAAATCAAAATTAGAAACACAAAAACATAATTAAAAACCATGAGTGTTAGATACCTCGCACATGATATTGACAATTTTGGAGGTTTAGTGGGAGTGAAAAAGATATGGAAAAGAGGCAAATTCGGGACTCAGCTTATTCCGCCGAGTCGCGACTGCGATCGTGTTATATAGAAACACAACTTTTGGGCAGGGACCACAGGAGTAGATAGATATGATTTACCGGATGACTGTATATTTTTTGAGATTTGAACATGATCGGGCATAAGCCCTAATTTTGTACGACTTATGGATCCAAATTTTTGTATAATTTTTTGAACACTCTGATGATATATACAGCGATTTGTGATGTGATGTGACAAATGTATGATGTTTTTGATGATTAAATTTTAATGTATTGAATGATTAATATGCCAATCAATTGCTTGATTAGCTACTGAGTCTGCCATCCAATTGTCTGCTCGAGGAATATGAATGAATGTTAAAAATTGAAATGATCTTTGTAACAAACGTACCCTCAAGAACAACCGGAGTAAAAATGGATCTCGAACCCGATAAGTATTGTTCAACTGCGACACCACCAGCTGGGATTCCAAGAAAACTACCAACGAATCAACACCCAAAGATACTGCCTACGAGAGTAGATAAATAACTGCAGTGTATTCTGCTATATTATTGGAAGCAAGATAGACTCCTCTTGATACTAACAGCTGACCGGATGGATGATGAAGCACCCAAGCCGCGAAAGCCAAGTTCCGGGTGTGTCTAATAGCACCATCGGCGAAACCAAAATGACTCATGACATCCGACACAACCTGCCAAAGCAGATCAAAAACATCACCATCCCATCAAAGATAAAAAAACCAGATATGTACAAAGAAAAACTACTATATACAAAAAGCAAAATGCCAGGCCGAAGCCTAGGCATAATACTTTTTCAAATAGAGCCCATTTCTAGGCTCCGGCAACTCATTCCCTTCAAAATCAACCAAGGTATATGCTCCTTTTTTAAGGAATTTTTTAACGATAAAGGGGCCATACCACATAGACTTAAACTTTCCTGCCCCCAGGGCATCTTTTTCTTGGGCATAGACCAAAACAAGGTCACCTTCCGAAAAAACCCTAGGCTTGATCGCCTTATCGTACTGAACTTTAACTCGGTTTTTATGCGCTTCATTCATCGTGGCGGCATCCCGACGCTGCTCATCGAGATTTTCCAGATGAAGGAGACGTTCTTCAAGACTAGAAGTGTCAGGAAGAAGTTCAACAGCTAACTTAAGAGAAGGAATCTCACATTCAATGGGAAATACGGATTCCAACCCGTGCACTAGCTGAAACAGAGTAAAGCCAGTTGCAGTTTTCACTGACGTCCTATATGCCCAAAGTGCAGGATATAGCATAATATGCCAGTTGGATCTAGCTTTATCAATTGTCCTTTGAAGAATTTTCTTCAAGGATTTATTCACGGCTTCCACTTGCCCATTGGCTTGAGGATAATATGGAGATGAATGCTCCTGCTGGAAACCTAATTTTAGAGCCAACTCAGCCATCATGCTATTCTAAAAATGACTGCCATGATCAGTGACAATCTCTCTAGGAATACCAAAACGAGCAATAACCTGGTTGAAAATAAAAAGAGCTGCAGTCTCACCATCATTCCCAAAAGTAGGCATAGCCTCGACCCACTTCGTAAAGTAGTCTACTGCTACAATAATGTACTTGTGACCTTTAGCCGAAGGCGGGTTACAAGTAGTATAATCAATACCCCACTTTGTAAAGGGACCGACAGTAATGACTGGAAAAAGCGGAGCTGGATGAGCGCGCATTTTTTGAGTATAGACTTGACACGGATGACACTTTTTGACCGACTCCATACAATCTTTGAAAATTGAAGGCCAAAAGTATCCAGCACGCAAGATTTTTTGGGCTGTAGCAAGCCCAGATAAATGACCACCACAAGCTCCACTGTGGCAATCATTCAACACAGCCTCAGCTTCTTCGAGAGTTAAGCAACGTCTCAGGATTGAATCAACCCCTCGACGGTATAAAGCATCACCAATAATCAAGTAATTTTTAGCCAAGTGACGCAACTTACGATGCTCATCTTTCGAAAAAGTAGAGGGAAACTTCGCAGTCTGAAGATACACAATGATATCTCCATACCAAGGATCCTGTGGAGAGATAAGAAACAAATGTTCATCCGGGAAGGATTCATCATAGACTATCTCTTCCCCACAGGGCAACTCAGAGATCAATTCCGCGAAAACCAATGATTTCTTGGATTTGGCAGACATAAACTCAAGGTCAAATTCCTGCAAAATCACAATCCATCTATTGTATTTTCCCCCAATCACTCGCCTACTGAGAACAAACTAAAATGGATTGGAGGCTGCCAAAACATAAGTTTTTCATAGAAGAATATAATTTCGGAGTCGCTGCACAGCATGAACAGCTGTTAAAGCTAGATTTTCTATCGGAGTATACCGGAGTTTAGGTCCTACCAATCCTCGACTGAGATAGTATATAACATGCTCTACAAGAGCATCATCCTCCTGAACCAGAACCATACCAATGGTAGATTCTGCTGCTACAATATACAAAAGGAAATCCCTGCTATAATCAGGTGGACTCAATAAAGGAGCAGAGGTCAATGCTTTTTTCAAAGCATTGAATGAGCGTTGAGCGAAGTCATCCCAAAGAAATGGAACTCCCTTCTTCAACAATCTCATAAATCCCTTGGTAACTTCAGCATAATTTACGATAAATCTCCGAAGAAAATTAGCCTTTCCTTGTAGACTTTGAAGTTGACGAATAGAGGACGGGGGAGGCAACCGAATTATTGCCTCAACCTTGAAGGGATCTACCCTAATCCCTTCCCTAGACACTATAAATCCCAATAACCGACCGGATGTGACCGCGAAAACACACTTGTTCGGATTCAACCTAATCTTGTAGAAACGACATCGTTCAAATACTTGACGGAGGTGAGCAGGATGATCAATTCTCTTTCGAGAACGAGCAGCTAAATCATCCAAGTATGCCTCGATAATATGTTTGATGTCATGGAAGGCATATGACATGGCCCGCTGAAAGGTAGCCCCAACATTTTTAAGACCAAAAGGCATCTTCTTGTAAGCAAACGTACCCCAGGGACAAATAAAGGCAGTCTTATGCTGATCTTCAGGACGGATAGTAATCTGATTATATCCGGAGAAACCGTCCATGAAGGAAAAAATCTCATTACCGGCACACTCATCAATAATCTGATCTATAAATGGTGTGGGGTAATTATCTTTAGGACATGCTTTATTAAGGTCTCTGAAATCAATGCAAACTCGAATTGTTCCTTGTTTTTTATCTACGGGAACAGGGTTCGAAACCCACTCTGTCAAAGGAACAGGGAAAATAAATCCCGCCTTAAGCAGCTTCTCCACCTCGGCTTTGATAGCTGCAGCCTTCCTAGGATTGACCGGACGAATTTTTTGCCTCACAGGCTTAGCATTTTCGTAAGTCTTGATCTCATGCTGGACAATAGATGGATCTATACCAGGCATTTCCTCATAAGACCAAGCGAACACATCCCTAAACTCTTTAAAGAGATCGGTGTAAATCTGAATCTCTTCAGGGGAACATTCAGCTCCGATGAAGACATTCTCTATAACATTGGGATCCCTGGAAATGTTCACCGGGATAGTTGGAGAAATCACAACCATGTTCCCTTCAGCATATACCTGTGTTGGTGCTAAAGGGTTCAGGACTGGGCGAACAGGACCAGGAGATAAAGGACTTGGAAAACTTGATTCAACTTCGCTCAAATCAGGTAAAAAGTAAGACTGATGATGCAAATCATCCCACGGTCTATCTATACCAGTCATAGCTTCTAGGATGGCCTCTTCATATGGAAGAGTGGTATCAAGGCAATCCTGGGCAGAAGAAGAACTAAGTGTCCAAGTCGGAGCCACATCTCCATCCAACTCTTCTGGTGAAAGAGGAGCTGGGATGGATTCTGCAGAGTCAACAATAGACTGATAAGCAATCTCAGCTGCAGACATTGGAAATGCCATTCCACCCACTTGACCTTCCGCTAATGTGGCGGTAGGGGAAGGTAAGGTCCAAGGGTCTGAAAAATAATGAGTTCTGAAGAACTCTCTTCGAAGAGGAGCCCTGGAGGATGAAATTGCATTTATATGAACCGTAGGAGGTGGAATATCAAAAGTACCCATCAAAGAAGAATACATTCCAACCCCTAAATTCTCAACAGGCGACTTGGCCTTATCCAACTTTGGAATAGTTGAGTCAGTAGATGCATTCGGGTCTACAGGAGGACAGTCCAGTTGATCCACCGTAACAATCCTCCCTTCGTGAGGGAAACAAATAATCCGAAATAATGAAGATGCAATGGCATCCATCTCATAAATCTAGTTTCTCCCCAACAGAAGGTTGTAGTCCAAGCTTGCATCAACTATCTCAACCTCTATATTTACAGTTTTTCCCCCAACACAGATGGGAAAAGCTGGGACAATACCATGCGGTCTGTGAGAATGACCATCAAACGCAGTCAGAAGAGTGGCAGATGGAACAGCTGCGGGAGATCCAATTCCCTTCCAACATGTGAGAGACATCACACAAGTGGAAGCACCCTCATCAACGACCGTTCGGAAAATATTGCATTTATGGTACGATGATTTAATATGAAAATCCATATGATGGGGGAGTCTCTTTTTAAAATTAGACATATCAAATGTAATCATAAGAGAGTTCTTTGGATCAACAGCCCCAATGGCAGTGAGCAGAGCGCTACGTTGAGAAGGACAAGACTGGAGCACCTCAAGAGCCGACATGGCAAAGGACTCTGCGCCAGATCTTCCACAATAGAGTAGTTCTGGGAAACCCTAGAATTTGGATTAATCGCCGTGCGCTTAGTAGATGCTTTTGGCATCCGAGGTATAGGCTCAATAGTAGGCCTCGTGATATGAAGCGGCTCAGTAGCATCGGGAGCACTCTTAGCTTTCGAAGACTCTTCTTCGCCATAGTCACGGGATCTCGTGGCGATATCCACGTGAGCACTCATCATGTATATGTTTGACGGAATTTCCCCTTCCTGGTTGCTCCCAGAGGAAGCCCCAGTATTTTGATTCGCGCCAACAACTAGCTGTTGCCCTTGGGGAAAAGGGTTTGTCAACACAGCCTGGGAACTGGAAGAACCCTGCTGAGCTAACAAGCGCTGCACATCCTGAATTTTAGGGAAAAGGTGAGTAAGATGGTCTCCAGCACATAACTTGCATGGAAACTTCACTTTCTTTTTATCCTTTGGACCCTCACCAACATGCTCGTTGGATTTTGCATTACCCTTCCCATTCTTGCCCTTTTTCTTATTACGTCCCTTCTTCTTCCCTTCAGATTGTTGATTTTATTTAGGGTTAGAAGTCTGAATGGCATTCACCGACAAAGATTGAGAAGGCGATGATTCAGCAAGCACAGCCTGACCAGAAGGAGCAGATTGTAAAGACAACTGCTGCAATTGATTAAGCAGGTTAGCTGCACCACTATTGATCGACCCAATAAGTCCATCACCATGAGGACCGGGTTTAGTCTTGGATAAGTCCAATTTGGAGCGAGGAGCATTAGGCAAATATTTATGAAGGACCCCAGACTGAGAATATATCAATTCAAGCTGTTGGGCCCTGAAAATAGCCTGCTCCTCGGAAAATACCCCAGATAGGGATACATCCTTAGAAATATCTGACTGCAGAGATTTCAAAAACCATTCCAAAAGGAATTCTCCTGGAATATGAGCTTTAATAAGCCTCTTCCTTCTCCGCCATTCCTGAATATGATCAGAAATGTGGGTTGCATCGTCCTGTTTAAAATTAGCTAGGAGTTCAGTCCCGGCATCATAACGGACAGGCAACTGGAAATGATTTAGAAATGTTGTAGCCAGATCTCCAAACGTAGCAAAACTGCCCCCAGTTAACTCAATATACCACTTGGCAGCGTTTCCAGTTAAGGTGCGTTGAAACAATCTCAACGTAATCGAATCGTCGATTAGGGAGTTAGATGAACACCATAAATGGAAGGTGGTGATATGGTCAGTCGGGTCCTCTCCATTCTTGCCTTCAAAATTTGGAATGTCTGAAGGTAGTTTGGTAGGAACCACAGGCCACCCCAGACTATATCGAATCAGATCATTTGTCAATTTCGACAAATCTGGCAAGTTTAACGTTGCCAGAAAAGGTAAACGAGGCGGAGCCTGAGGATTCCATCCTTGATGGGATGAATTCCCAACATTATGAAAAGAGTACCCTGGATTTGATGAGGCACCAGGTTGCCAAAAAGGACTCGTAGAAAATGTTGGGCCAAAAGACCCAACATTTGGAGAAGGACCCCCTCCCAACGTAGAGTTACCAAAGACCGGACCAGTTCCCCCTCCCGAAGTATTGAATGAAGAAGAAAGCCCCTGATAGGGGTTCCAAGCATTAGAAAGAGGGAAAAAAGTCTGATAATCACTCGATGAAGGGAAAGAAGCATTCCCTTGGTGACCAGCGTAAAACTGATTCCCTGCCCCCGCTGTTGTAAATACAGGGTTGCAACCTGTAAAAGTAGTCGAACTCTGACCTCCAGACCAAGGGTTAAAAATCTGAGTCTGAGAAGTAAAAGGAAAATACCCTAAAGAAGGATTTGAACTAGGAATATGCCCAGTTCCGAAGGGGAACCCTTGAAAAGAAGCTGACCCACTAGCCATGGAAGACATGGGTGTAGATGCAGCTGCAGCAGCGGAAAAGGAAAATGAAGGAATCCCACTAGTGGGCATTCCAAAACAAAAGGGACCAGATTGAGAAGCATGTGCTTGGGTGAAACCAGAGCCAAACACAGTAGTACTAGAAGCAATCAAAGATATAGCAATAGTGCCTCCTCCTTCAACTGAAGCAGGAGTCTGAATGCCTGCAGCACTCACAGCAGAAGCCGCGTTCCCAGTCGTGGCCATCGAAAGGTATGAATAAAAAGGAGGACTTTCTGGTCTCTCTGACTCAGGTCCGATGTACTCAACAACAAACGGATAATCAGGAGGAAGAGGAGATGGAAGTGACTGAGGAGACTCAGGTACTTCCTCTACTTCTATTCCTAACTCTCCCGGAAATAAGACTCTCGAGGTGAGCGGAACGCTCCTCTTGGAACCAACACCAGAACCAACTACGAAACCTTCAAGCCCTTGTGGAGGATCTCTGTCCATTGCGTTAGACGCCACAGGGTGATATTCACCTGCTATGTTACTCCTACGCCTTCTTGAAGAAGGCTCTGCACTCTCGGGAGATAACCCCCGGATTCTCCTCGATCGACGAGGCGCTTGATCGGCCACTTTAACAAATTTTAATTAGACTCAAAAAAGTATAAAGATAAGCAAGCTAGGAGCAAACAGCACTCACTACAAAAAATCCCTAAGATACAACCCAAACAAGCAGCCTTCAGGTATTTCCGCTCTGGGTGATTAGGACCAGACACCAAAATACAAGAAAGCGAAAAATAGGACCTCCCGAAAGTAGTCTGGGATAATTACGACCTAGGCCTACTAGCGAAGGTAATAGAAATAGTTACGCCGACCTCCTAACAACAGCCTTTTCTGGCACAAGCACCCAAGCTTCGCAAGGGCACCCCCCAGAAGTACTGCTGGAAGTGATACGATGTCTGCCTCAGGTACCACGGGTATTCCCCCCCGCAGTCACCTGTGTGGAACCTAGGAATGGCAACTATGGGCACCAATCCATGTCAGAAGCCGGGCGGAACGGTCTTGAGGCAAGATCCAGCAAATCAGAGAGGGGGTATCTCTCTTCTCGGCCTTCACTTCCCCTCGCGCTTGACTCTCTGGAGGAGAGCTTTCCCGGTCCACCTAACGGAGTTGGATTTCACTCAATTAATAAACTTCTATGTTTTAGTTTGAGCGGCCTTGGAGAGTTAACTCTCCACTCACCTAATCCAAGGCCCTACAACCTAGCTAGTTGGTGTATGACACTTAATAAAAACCTTGCTAGTTGTTTTTAAATTAATGCGCTTATTTTATTTGGCTGTTATATTAAGTCAAGGGGATATGGAAATGAAACTCATGGTGTTTTATGACGCAGAAAAGAAATTAATGAAAACCAAACTACATGCAAATGCAGTAAATACCTTTCGGTGAAGAAAAATTTCTACACAGGTTCTACGAGACTAAATTTTTTCTTTTCAGATAACAAACTTCACACTCGCAAAAACTATGAAAAAGACTAAATGCTTAAGTGCACCTGATGAAAATTACTAAGAGCATGCCAATTCTAAGATGCAAAATCTAATAAAGCAAGGAGAAATTTCCTAAGAATCCTTCAGTTCTATCACTTTTCCGGTTGTCCACAAAGCTAGTTCCCCAAATTACAAACTTTCAGTATAAAGACACCAAAATATGCTCGAAATAAGAGAAAGAAACCAATAAAAATTCCCTTCCCAAATCAAGTCAGAAACCGAAGGCAAGAAATCTCAACAAAGCTTCAAAGGATGCAAAGAAACCAAAACAAAAATGCAAAACAAAAGCAATGGCAAAACAAAATGTTTTTGAGCTTTTTGAATTTTATAAAAGAAGACTTCAAAGAGACCAAGAAAAACTATCCAATTCTCAAGCCAAACAATCTCTGAATTTCAAACAAAGCTTCAACAAAAATGCTCTAAATCTTATAGTGCCCCCTAGTGGCAAGATTTATACGAGCAAAAGGAAGACAAGAAACTCAGGAACTCAACCCAAAACAATAACACAATCTCGCAGCAAACAAAAATTCAAAGAACCAAGAATGACTCTTCAAAAAAATTGCAACAAGACCTAGTCACATGAAATCAAGAAAACCAACCAAAAGCAGGCAAAAATCCAAGTGCAAAGAAAAACATAAAGTAAGGAAAGAGTATCCGAGCAGAAGCTCTCTATCCTGATAAAGCAGAACAGCCAAGAATCTCCAGAAAGAGATCTTGGTACTCGAACCAGAAATGCAAGAACTAAAAAACAAGATTTGCCTAATAAGCCAGTCTTCAACCAAACAAGAGAGAAAAAGACCGATAACCACTATCAACACAATCCAGAGACTATAAAGACACTGCAGGAACAAGTCTCCACAGGCAGACAAGACTAAAAAGTCAAGAAATCAAAAATTTCAAAATTTTCCCAGGCATACGCTACTTATCAGCTTTTCAACAAGCGTGCATATGCGCCTGTGTCAAAGGAAACCCGCGTATACGCGACTTCCTTTAATAAACACTGCGTGTTTACGTGACTATGTGAAGAAAAACTCACGTATGAGAAAGCAAATAATGAAAAATAAAAAAGATCAAGCCTGGATAAAGAACCAGGTCTTCAGTCTGACTGAGAAAAATTTAAGTAGACTAGAAATAATAATTAAAACTGTTGGAAACCTTTCAAACAGCTGAAACCACCCAACAGGGGAATCGCAAGAATGTGATCCCCAGTAGAGTCGCCAGTTCTGTTTTGGGAAATAACTCCCTAGAGGTTTGTTGGGTCAAAACCTCCACAGATCAGGGCATGCTATTCAAGAAGGACTCACACAACCACACTTGTATGCTAAAAACTAGATAACATCGATAGTAGAACTCACTCGTAATCCTACGTTTGATGTAGATCCCGCGGGGTCCAAACCCCCAGCAACCCTTCTTCCTCCTTAACCTGAAAACCAAGAAGAAACGTGCACGAAAATCTAGTTGTACAGCATATATTTATCCTAAATGTCAGTGAAATCCATGTGAAACATCATATAAACAATAATAAATGCTTAAATAATAATCTTTTCACATATGCAAGCAGATATTAACACGTGAATTTAGGAACAAGATGGTTCTTCTTCATTACGAACAGCATGTACAGTAGTAAAAAGTGGAGAGATCACCTGAATCCTTCCACGATCTTCGAACAGACCGTCGTCCAGATCCGTCCCGCCCTTGCCTCTCTAAGATACTTTCAAGACTTGTGCACTCGAGATGACATATAAACTAATGAACATCTCCAGGAAACAAGGGTTTCCTGTAAAAATCTGGGAAAGTGCAGGAGGCACGGGAAATCAGACTTGAATTGGGGCTCCAACAGAGTATAATGTCTATAAATTTCTCTCTCTCTTAGGCCATGCATGTGAGGGGCTTTTATACTCTCTCAAAGTAGTTTCAATCTGTTGGAAACAATTGTCCACGTGTTGGGGTGGTTGAACTACTGGAGTAACCATCAACCCAGCCCGAAAATAGGGAATTTTATATATTTTTTAATGATTTTAATGGCATACGCGGAAAAGTGTGTATGGACTAGCGTATACACGCGGAAAAGTCTGGGCATACCCGCGTATGGGATTTTTAACACTGTTTTTTATGAACTTTGTTCAAGTCTGTGGGAATGGGTGCCCAAGGCCAAAGAGACAATCATGAATCACATGAGGGTGAAAAATGATGCTATAACTAGTTTCGGAGCTCTTTTTGTTGGCAATATGATGCAGAGTGTTGTCCTTGATGGTAACCCACTGAATGAAGATGAAGACATGCGACTGTTGACATGTGTTGTCTTTGATGGCAATCCACCTGATGAAGTTATTCTTGACTTGATGGACTTGGTAAATGATGTAAATCTGATGTGATATGATGCTTGTTGATATTATGAGTGTTGTCCCTGAAAGGCAACCCACTTGATAAAGATGATGGCAACTTACTTGATAAAGTTGTGCTTGCTAGAATATGTTCTTGATGAAGAAAATATGATGTATCTATAGTGTGTACAGAAGGCAATGAAGAAAGGAATTCAGCATGTGCTAGATCTATGATGAAAAGAGTATGTCTCAAGGAATACGCGGATCTGTCTAAGGGAAGTCGCGTATGCACGCGGAAGAGAACATTCCAAGTCGCGTATGGGAAAAAGCGCTCAAAAAGTGCAAATCCAGGGGCCCGTGGTATTGAAGGCTCGTGGTATTAGTTTGGCTCATGGTATTGAAAAAGGGGCCCGTGGTATTGAAGGCTCATGGTATTGTTTTGGCTCGTGGTATTGAAAAAGGATAAACCTATATAAGGAGAAGAAATTCATTGTGCATATCACAAGTGTGAGAGAAAGATGTCTGAGCTTGAATGAATACTTCTCTATGAAGTATATCTGTATGGAAAGGGTAAAGGTTTGATGATAGATCTGAATCTATGATGCACCTATGAAGAAATGATGAAGCGAGATTTCTAGATCTGAAATGTACTTGTATTTGCTAGATCTGTTTATGGAGTGATTAGATCTGTGATGAGGCGAACATCTGTCTGAAGTAAAGGGTTGAATCTGAACTGAATGTCTGATCTGAAGAAGTATGCAGCTCTATAATGATTGAAGATCTATACGCTACTTCTCCGCAGAGGAAGCGCGTATATACGCGTCTTCGCCGAAGAGAAAGCGCGTATGCGCAATGAAATATGTACAGAGGTATACGCTGGTTTGTGTGAACGGAAGCGCGTATATACGCGACATCAGTGAAGTGAAAGCGCGTATGCAAACTAGGGTTTGCCGAAGTCTGTGGTAAGAAATGTCTGATCTTTTCTGCTGGTTTACTGATATCTGTCAGTGATTTATATGTATCTGTTTCATGGTTGACTGTGCTTAAAAGTATGGAAAGGGTCCAGTCTGAAAATATGATGAAACGTGGCCTGCAAGTGGTGTTCTATTGAAGTGGTTGGATCCAAAGGTGAAAAGCGATGAAACGTGGTCCAAGGTGGTGCTTAGGTTTGTGCCTTCTGTATCAAGGGGTGGTAGCCTCCCCTTCAGGTGAGTGGGCCGAAACGAGATCGTGGGTCGTAGCCTCCCTTCCTGGTGAGGCCGGTAAACGAGATCGGGGTCGTAGCTCCCTTTCCAAGAGAGGCCGGTAAACGAGTTGAGGGTTGGAAGTTTCCCCTTCCAGAGAGGCCGGTAAATGAGTGCACATGGGTGTTCGTGTGCTTGCAGAGTCTCGTACCAAAGACATATGTTGTAAGATGTTTTCTCTATAATAAAATAATGAAGGCTGAGACAACGACAGCGGTGGTTTTCTCCCGACTTGGGTTTCCACCTAAAATCCCGGTGTTCATGTGTGTTGCTTATGTGTGATGGTTTATTCTGTTATTACTGCACATGCTTACTATTAACTAAACATCTGATGAATGAATGATGCATAGACCTAAGTAAAGAAATAAATGCATAATAAGATCTCTGTGTATACGCGAGTTTTATGAAGGATATCCGCATGTATATGCGATTTGGGCTCAGTGAAGTAGTGTATGGGTTTTAGAGAAAGAGCAAGTAAAAATATTTGAGTATGCCCTAAATACCGATTCACCCCCCCGCATTTTTCCCGACACTTTTGAGCAAGGCCATTGTTAATTTCTCCTTTAGGGCCATGGTGTTTTACTTCTTCCTCCTCAATATGTCATTGTCTTTGTTAGCCTTTGCTAGAAGCTTCTCCAAGTGTTGATTGGATCTATCAAGCCATGGCTCCCTGTTTTCACTAATCACTATAGCAAGCTGCTCATTTAGGGTTAACTGATCAACAAGCTCAACTTCCCTTTGTCTTTCTAGAGCTAGAGCTCTTTTCAGCCCTCTAGTTCTAGGTCTCTTTCTTGTTGCTTGCTCCTCTTCATGATCAAGTGTTTCGGGGAATAACTCCCTAGAGGTTTGTTGGGTCAAAACCTCCACAGATCCGGGCATGCTACTCAAGAAGGACTCACACAACCACACTTGTATGCTAAAAACTAGATAACATTGATAGTAGAACTCACCCGTAATCCTACGTTTGATGTAGATCCCGCGGGGTCCAAACCCCCAGCAACCCTTCTTCCTCCTTAACCTGAAAACCAAGAAGAAACGTGCACGGAAATCTAGTTGTACAACATATAATTACCCTAAATGTCAGTGAAAACCATGTGAAACATCATGTAAACAATAATAAATGCTTAAATAATAATATTTTCACATATACAAGTAGATGTTAACACGTGACTTCAGGAACAAGATGGTTCTTCTTCATTATGAACAGCATGTACAGTAATAAAATGTGGAGAGATCACCTGAATCCTTCCACGATCTTCGAACAGACCGTCGTCCAGATCCGTCCCGCCCTTGCCTCGCTAAGATACTTTCAAGACTTGTGCACTCGAGATGGCATATAAATGGATGAACATCTCCAGGAAACAAGGGTTTCCTGTAAAAATCTAGGAAAGTGCAGGAGGCATGGGAATTCAGACTTGAATTGGGATTCCAACAGAGTATAATATCTATAAAATTTCTCTCTCCCTTAGGCCATACACATGAGGGGCTTTTATACTCCCTCAAAGTAGTTTCAATCAGTTGGAAACAGTTGGCCACGTGCTGGGGTGGTTGAACTATTGGAGTAACCATCAACCCAGCCCAAAAATAGGGAATTTTTATATATTTTTTAATGATTTTAATGGCATACGCGGAAAAGTACATGTGGACTCGCGTATACATGCGGAAAATTCTGGGCATACCCGCGTATGGGATGTTTAACACTATTTTTTATGAATTTGTTCAATTCTGGGGGGAAAAGGGTGCCTAAGGCCAAAGAGACAATCATTATTCACATGAGGGTGAAAAATGATGCTATAACAAAGATGTGATTCATGATTGTCTCTTTGGCCTGCACCCATTCCCATGTGATTGAAAAATTTACAAAAAATGTTAAAAATCCCATACGTGGGTATGCCCAGACTTTTCCGCATGTATACGCTAGTCCATACACACTTTTTCGCATATGCCATTAAAATCATTAAAAATATATATAAAATTCCCTATTTTCAGGCTGGGTTGATGGTTACTCCAGTAGTTCAACCACCCCAGCACGTGGCCAACTATTTCCAACAGATTGAAACTACTTTGAGGGAGTATAAAAGCCCCTCACATGCATGGCCTAAGGGAGAGAGAAATTTATAGACATTATACTCTGTTGGAGCCCCAATTCAAGTCTGATTTCCCGTGCCTCCTGCACTTTCCTAGATTTTTACAGGAAACCCTTGTTTCCTGGAGATGTTCATCAGTTTATATGTCATCTCGTGTGCACAAGTCTTGAAAGTATCCTAGCGAGGCAAGGGCAGGATGGATCCGGACGACGGTCTGTTCGAAGATCGTGGAAGGATTCAGGTGATCTCTCCACTTTTTATTGCTGTACAGGCTGTTCGTAATAAAGAAGAACCATCTTGTTCCTGAATTCACGTGTTAATATCTACTTGCATATGTGAAAATATCGTTATTTAAGCATTTATTATTGTTTATATGATGTTTCACATGGATTACACTGACATTTAGGAGAAGTATATGCTGTACAACTAGATTTCCGTGCATGTCCTTCTTCTGTTGAAGAGGAAGAAGCAGCAGCCGGGGTTTGGACTTTGGCCTACATCAAACGTAGATTATGGGTGAGTTCTACTATCGATGTTGGCCCAGATTTTAGCATATGGCAGGTCAATAGCCCTCTGAATAAAGATGCTCGATTCCTCGTGAGGTTTTGACCCAACAAACTTAGGCCCATTTCCGAAATAACCGGTGACTTTCCACTGGGATCAACCCAATCTCTCGTCTCGCGTACCTCGCAGATTCCGGGTTCGATCCCCGCGGAGTCGCCAATTTTGTTTCGGGAAATAACTCCCTAGAGGTTTGTTGGGTCAAAACCTCCACAGATCAGGGCATGCTATTCAAGAAGGACTCACACAACCGTACTTGTATTCTAAAACCTAGATAACATCGATAGTAGAGCTCACCCATAATCCTACGTTTGATGTAGATCCCGCGGGGTCCAAACCCCCCAGTAGCCCTTCTTCCTCTTCAACCTGAAAACCAAGAAGAAACGTGCACGGAAATATAGTTGTACAGCATATATTTATCCTAAATTTCAGTGAAATCCATGTGAAACATCATATAAACAATAATAAATTCTTAAATAATAATCTTTTCACATATGCAAGCAGATATTAACACGTGAATTCAAGAACAAGATGGTTCTTCTTCATTACTTACCAGTATGTATGTGGTGTCAAGTCGCGATAGCTAAGTGCATGCAAAAGTTAACTCGTACGTACACCAAGGTCAAAAGTTGGCTTAAACATCGAAAGTCTAAAAATGAAGCCATTAAAGGCTAGGATAAACAAGTAGCCAATATGCAATGCAAGAATACAACTCAACAAACTTAACGACACCAGGGGAGCCTCTAGGGTAATGGGCGTTTAAAAATGATAGTGAAGAAGAAGAAGAATGAAGCTTCAACACATAAGTCATGGCGGACTAAAGAGGACTCCCGAGCCTACATAAAACGCAGCATGGGCAACAAATGCTAGTGAGGAACTAACTAGGAAGCCCATGTAAAGGAAGGCTCTACCACCAAGTCATGATTTAAAAAATCGGCGAGTGAAATGGGTTAAATACTCATGACCTGATGGGATCGACCCTATGGAAAGTGATCAAAATGGAGGCTAGTATGAAAAATGCAACGAAAAGTGGATTTCCTAACCTATATGCCAGTGAAGATCATATACCTGCCATGATGGGTCAGCATTCATGGATCAAAAACCGGAAAAAATCTCGACTTCATCAAAATGTACCTTAAAATATACCAATCTGGGCACTTCCAAGCATCCAGCTTATGCAGCTTAAGATAGATTGAAAAAAATAAGCATAATGAATTTTTGCAAAAATTTTCAATTTTTGGGCATAAATACACAAGTTACCTCACATTTGGTTCATTGTTACTTGTTGAATTGGGAAAAAGAGCTCTGGAGAAAAAACCTCTTTCGTCAAAACAGGAGCAATCGACCGTCAAACTTCACCGAATTTGTCAGGTAAGCTCTTAATCCATCCTTGTTATCAAATTTGTCCATAAATAAAGTAGAAATTTGGAAATTTCACCGTAGAATTATTTGTTTAAAATTACGATTCTGCGCATACGCGAGTTTATATTGACCAAGCCGCGTATATACGCGACTGTGTATAGAGAAAGTCGCGTATGCGCAACCCGAAATGAAAAAATGTGATTCTAATGGACGAATTATTGAATTTTTGCAGGATGACTATATCATGGAGAGAACGTGAGCACAGTGTCATTGACAATGAAGTAATGCAGGATCAATTATCACTCAATATTCTCCGAAATTGTGGATTGCTCAAATTTTTCAAAATGCCAAATATGAAGAGTAATGTCCGGTTTCTCGAAATGCTTGTGAATTATTGGGAACCAGAAGAAGATTGCTTCATAATAGATCAAATGCCCATACGTATCGAGGTGGAAGACATCTATTTTATTACTAGACTCTCCCAGAGGGGGGAGCCAGTAGATTTACATGGCAAGCCCTTGGGAGGGCTAACCGTGGATGATTATGTCCATGTCTACATCGTAGAGGGGTCCAAGAAAGTTGGGACTCAAATTGCTATAAGAGATTTAAGAGACTTTCAAATGAAAATTCTCCTATTTACCATTGGAAGGGTAGTAGGATCTGCTTCCTTACACCAGGCATCCAGGACTCAAATGATTATAGTTGTGGAATGTTTAACTCATATATATGATTGGTGCACAGCTCTATTAATGAATATGAAGCAACAATTGACTTCCATCTGAAAAACAAAGACAAAACATTTCGGGTATGGTACAATCTTGATGACATTCTTCTTCGAGAAGATTCCTGGGTTGAGACCCAAAGTGATCTCTTCTATCAGCAGCCCAAGAGACCCAAGAATTGCCCGATGGGCTGACTTGATGTAGAGACTGGGGGGAAGTGAAGTTCCCCGAACCACCTGGGATGACGAGTTCTTCCAATGGTGGGGAGAACAAATCATCGCTATGGAGGACTATCCCTATGTCGGGATGGATTTCCGTGGCGATCCAGACCTCGTCCTTCCACCTGGCGCGGCATGGGGTACAGTCGGTAAGATTGCAATTTTTTAACTTATATGATTTTTTTGGATTTTTTCAATATGTGTGAAAAAATGAAACATGTTTTTGATTGGATTCAAAGTGACTTAAAATATCGTAATGATCATGATACAGATATTGGACCAGTCCGTCCTGATGGCTACCCACAGCATAAGCGCCGCAGAGGCGAGGTGGAGACAGTAGACTCAGACAGAACCCTCCATGCTGTACAGAGGAACTTGGAGGGTTTAACCTGCCAAGTGCCTATGGCTGTAGTGGAAGATCTACCCGAGGCCATCCAGAGACGGGTAGTAGGAGTACCGCGCAGGATCGGGTGCGTTATTGTTTGGTCAATTTAGTGTGTCCTAAATTGCAGCATTTAATTTGTCAATCCGGGAATCGTAAGCCGATGAAGTGCGGCGCACTATATGTGCAAGATAACCTATTTCTTAACTTTTTGTCGTTTTTGGTTTTTCTAAGGTGAAATGGAAATTCTAAAATGAAAACAAGTTTGGTTATATTTGTTCAAGGAAGTGATATCCCCTATAATGATTTACCAACTTGAAACTTTAAAAGTAAATTGAAAATTACAATGACAAGACTTGAAAGAAAGTAAAAGTGTACTGCTGAAATGAAAAGGTGCTGCTAATCTAATGAATCAAAACAGTAAACTAGTGAACATGAAAACCAAACTATTCTTGCTGCCAACTAAACACAAAAGAAACTATGCTTAAGGAAATTCAAAATTGCAACAAAATAAATCTAAATCAGATTACATCAATTCATTTTCCGACCCTTCATCATTAGACCAGCTATGATTTTCGGAAGTAATCATAAACAACTTGTGTAACTGATATTTAATTTGCAGAAAGTAAACTAATACTAAACCATACACTCATGATTCAATCCCTCGCCATCAGTCCAGCTGTGGCTTTCAGAGGCAACCGAAGATGTCATGCATGATTTAATATATCTAAATTTGCAGAAAAGGAACTAATACTAAACTACACATTTCATAATGGTACCACTATCACCAACAGGGTTTTCTTGACAATCGAAGATGCTATGAGCAGCTTAATATATCTAATTTTGCAGAAAAGAAACTAATACTAAACTACACATTTCATCATGCGCCTCCTCACCATCAGTCCAGCTGTGGCTTTCGGAGGTAACTGAAGACGCTATGAGCAGCTTACACGATTTTTGAATGAATTTTTATATTACAGGGCACCTGGGAGGAAACAAGAAGGTGTATCCAGATCTCCTCAATGGGATAGGTTCTTTGTAGTCCTCAGCACTTCAGATCTAAGCTTTCTCTCTCTTGTAGATGTAGAAAACCCAATGTAGAAGGTAGAGCTCAATGGGAGCAACAATGGCAGAAAATGAGACCGAGTGTATAGATCCAGAGTGATCTAGTATGCAACAAAAGGTGAAGAATGAAGGGAAAAACCCTCCTATTTATAACAAAATATTGGGTCATTCTAGATCTTGGTGCATGATTAAAATAATGTTAACCAAATCTAGATCCACCTCTATGGAATATTTTATTATTATTTGTTGGAGGGAAAGGGAATTTGACTTGGGTCAAAATCCCTTGATTAGTGAAGAATAAATAAATAAATGATTTATTTATCTTTTTAAGGAAGTGGTTGGGATATAATCAAATAAATAATGATTTATTTGATTAATGGTGGTTGATTTGGTCATATTTAACAAGGAATATTATTAAATAATTATTCCTAGAAAATAATAAGATAACTATGGGGTTATCTCATTAATTTCTTTGTTTTTGGGTTAAACATGACTGGGAATAATAATTAAATTATGGTTTAATTAATTATTCCTTTTGGGGTTTCCTAATTAACATAGTGAAAGCAGTTTTACTTGGGGTAAAGCTGGTCTTACATGGTGTACTTGGGTCCATCTAATGATGAAAAGTTAGATGACCAAAAAATGGTGTAACAGATTGCCCCCCAGCGTGCGAGTGTCAGGAGCAAATCGTATGACCGAAGTACGTTGTAAGAAGACAATCACTAGACAACAAAAGGGTATGTCAGAGAGAGAAAAAATGAGGTAGATAGTGTGTTGAAGGACTAGACCCTGAGGAGACGAGACTCGCAGGTGCAACAAGTCTCTGTTATGAGAGGGTACCTGTGCTGAAGGCGGCGGGGGAGGCATACCTATGCCCGCCGTGACAAAGTACAAAAGAATAGTGTGTCCGGTGAACAAGGGACCGAACCATATAGTACAGCTGGCATAATCAAGAGCCAGATAAAAATACAATGAAGAGTCTCACATACATGCTGTGCCTGGGATAACAGCCAGGACTAGTGCAATATCATCTGAGTACATGAGATAAATACAACCCAAATGCCCCCTGTAAATGAGGAAGGGCTCACAAAATCTGACTGATACATGCAAATCATAGAGGTGCTGCAAGTGGCTAAGGCCAACATCATCAAAATCTGGAGCGGCATCAAAGGCTGCAATGAAGAGGTCATCCGGGCATGTGGGGGGCTACCTGCAGGGCCACCCCCTCATGAGGGCTGAGACATCTCACACACGCCAGGGAATCATCAAGAGCTGCTGCTGGGTCACTGGACTGTCCAGTATACGAATCTCGATCATGCTGAAAGGAGCTGGAGAAGCAATCAAGTCAAAGGGAAGTGAGAAATCCCCCTGCCTGATCCGAGGCACCGAACAAAAGTGGAAGCTGGAACCAAGGTACACCGCCCTCTAGACCTTGCTTCTGGAATAAATGTGCTGAGGTCGACAGAAGGAGGTCCGCTGTAGGTGAGGCAATGAGAGAACCTCAACTAAGGCACGAGAGAAGAGCAATAGAGCGACGGACAGACTGATACTAATGATGATGGTGGAAATGGGAAGGATGGAGTGGCGAATGGACGACTTCCCTTGTTAGAGCATAAAGGGCATGAATGACATGGCAGCGACTGACACAATATCGAAAGGGACAGGGGACAGTGAGGCTGAAGGTCATGATATGCGACACAAGAGAGGAACCAAGCAAAGAAGGATGGAGGGCTATAGTGGGGTGTAAAAGGACGCAGGATAGACTCCATGAATGCAATGATGACTCGACTTGGATGCTCTAAACAAGGGCGACTTTATAGTGCTGCCACACAGTAAAGGCCCCAATGGGGGGTCATAGAAACATGAGTACAAGGTGGGCACTCATGACGAAAATCAACACGAACATGGACAAGTAAGGGGGCGATATGGTGCCCCCAGTACAAGTGTCGTAAGCGAGGAAATTCGATTTTGAATGGAAGTGAGGTAGCTGCATGTTGGACGAAGATGGGTCCTGGTGCAGTAGAAAAAATGAAACAACAGATGCTGGCTATCTAAAAGAAAAATAAAACATGCATTTCCGAGGGGAAATGCTAAGGGTAATATTTCTTAAGATAGAGTGCATTGCGAGGGTTAGGAAGGAGATGGCCTTCGAAATCCTCTAAGAGGTATGCCCCCTTTCCAAGGTCCTTACTAATGATGTAAGGTCCTAGCCATAATGAGTCAAACTTCCCATGACCCAGGACATCATGGGCCTGGTCATAGACTAGAACAAGGTCGCCTTCGTGAAAAGTGCGAGGCTGGACTTTTCGGTCATACTAAGCTTTGGTGCGTTTTTTGGCCGCTTCCATGGTTTGTAAGGCAATACGGCGGTCTTCGGAGGCACGCTCAAGCATGATAAGTCGTTGTTCTAGCGGTTGGGTGTCAGGGAGAAGTTCAACGGCTAGTTGCAGAGAGGGAATTTCACACTCGATCGGTAAAACTGCCTCCTCTCCAAAGACGAGGTGGAAAGGGGTGAACCCGGTGGCGGTTTTGACGGAGGTTCGATAGGCCCATAAGGCAGGAAAGAGCATGAGATGCCAGTTGGTTTTGTGCTTATTCACTGTTCGTTGAAGCATAGTCTTGAGGGTTTTGTTGACTGCTTCGACTTGGCCATTACCTTGGGGGTAATAGGAGGAGGAATATTGGTGCTCAAAACCCAACAGTGTGGATAGCTCACGCCATATCTCATCCTCAAAATGTCTGCCGTGATCAGAGACCAGTTGCTTGGGAACCCCGAAGCGAGCTATAACATGGTTAAAGAAAAAGAGGGCCGCGGTAGCTGCCGTGTTGTTGAACGTTGGCATGGCCTCGGCCCATTTGGTGAAATACTCGACCGCCACGATGATATACTTGTGGCTACCAGAGGATGGCGGGCGACACTCCATAAAGTCGATGGCCCATTTACAAAAGGGACCAGTGGAAACGACCGGATGGAGGGGAGCTGGTGGAGCTCTCGCCTTAGGGGCGAAATGTTGGCAACTGGGACAGTGTTTGACTGCCTCGATGCAATCACTGAAGAGGGAAGGCCAAAAATACCCGGCGCGCATTATTTTTTGGGCGGTAGCGAGACCGGAGAGGTGGCCACCGCAGGCGCCGCTATGGTAGGCATTAAGGACCTGTTCAGCTTCAGCGTGTGTGAGGCAACGACGAAGGACCGTATCAACCCCGCGACGATAGAGGTCGTCACCAATAAGAAGGTATCGGGGGGCTTGGTGTCGGATACGTCGACGAGCCTCACGGTCAAGGTGGAGAGCGAACTTTTGGGTTCGCAAATAAGTAAGAATATCGCCATACCACGGGTCATCGAAAGTAATGGTAAACAGGTGTTCATCAGGAAAATCGTCATTGATGGGAGGGTCTTGCGATCCGGTAGGTAATTCAGAAATAAGCTCCGCGAGGGCTAAGCCTTTCTTACTTTTTGGGGTGACAAATTCAAGGTCGAATTCCTGAAGGATAACGACCCAACGAGCGTACTTCCCAGTAAGTATACGACGACTCAGTAGGAAGGCCATGGGGTTGGAATTTGTCACAACCTTGGTGGAGCGCAGGAGGATATAATGACGAAGTTTTTGGACTGAGAACACGATAGCCAGCGCTAATTTCTCGTCATAGGAATATGAGACAGGGGGTCCCACAAGGTTCTTGCTAACATAGTAGATCACATGCTCGATGCCATGGTCATCCTCTTGGATAAGGACTCCAGCGACCGAATAGGTGGAAGCGGAGATATATAGGATGAAGTCCCGATTAAAGTCAGGAGGGCGAATTAAGGGAGCAGATGTGAGAGCTTGTTTGAGGGCATCGAAAGACTCGTGAGCATGGGTATCCCAAATGAAGGGGATATGGGAGCGTAGGAGTCTAAGGAACCCGTGCGCAGTGGTGGCGTAGTCAGGGACGAACCGACGAAGAAAATTAGCTTTGCCTTGGAGGCTTTGGAGCTGGCGGAGGGTACGCGGGATGGGGAGTTCAAGAATGGCTTGAACTTTCAAAGGGTCAAGAGTGATACCGTCCTTAGACACGATGAAGCCTAGGAGGCGGCCGGCAGGAACGCAAAAGACGCATTTCAACGGGTTAAGTCGGATATTATACTTGCGACATCGGAGAAAAATGGTGCGCAAATCGTGTATATGTTGCGCCCGATGCTTAGAACGTGCCGTGAGGTCGTCTAAGTAGGCAAGGATAATATGAGCTAAGTCGTGGAAGCAATAAGACATGGCCCATTGAAAGGTGGCGCCGGCGTTTTTTAGGCTGAAAGGCATGACCCGGTAAGCGAAATTTCCCCACGGACTAATGAACGCGGTTTTTAGTTGATCAGCAGGACGGATAGCAATTTGGTTGTATCCGGAAAAACCATCCATGAAGGATAGGATCTCATGCCCCGCACACTCGTCGATGATTTGGTCGATGAACGGTGTGGGGAAGTTGTCTTTGGGACAGGCTTTGTTTAGGTCGCGAAAGTCCGTGCAGACACGAATGGTGCCTTGTTTCTTGAGAACAGGAACGGGGTTAGAAACCCAAGTGGTGTATTCGATGGGGTAAATGAAAACAGCCTGCTTGAGCTTATCGATTTCGGCTTTAATAGCGTCACGTCGGGAAGGATGAATGGGTCTCATCTTTTGGCGGACTGGTTTGGCGTCAGGCCAGGTGTCGATATGATGCTCGACAATGGCAGGATCGAGTCCGGGCATTTCAGAATAGGACCAGGCGAAGATATCGCGAAATTCTTTGAAAAGCTTGGTGTAAGTTTCAATTTCTTCCGGGGTGCATTGGGCACCCAATGTGATGTATTCTTCGATTCCTGGTGTGGCCGAAATGTTAACTTTGATGGTAGACGAGATATTGGCCATGTTTCCTTCTTCGAAAGCGTCAGGTGCAGGAATGGGGTTTTTGAACCAATCAAGTGCATGGGGGATGAAGTCTTTGGTTTCCACAGCGTATTGGTCGTGGGATTGCTGTGGGAGGAAATATGCGCGATGGTGCATATCATCCCAGGGAAAGTCGGGGTCGGTCATGGCTTCCATGATGTCTTCATCAGATTGGAAGATGGGACGATTGGAGGCAGAAGGGACACCCGAGGGAGTAGTGGTGGTGAACGGTTCATCATGAGGATAAGGGCTCAGATGGGCGATATCAACAGACCCAAGGTCGGCTGGGAAGCTGAGGGGATCAGTAGGTTGAGTGGCTGGTGAATTAGGTCTCAAAGATGATGACAGATACAAAATGGTGACGGAGGGCTCCGTTGGCTTAAAAGCGGGAGGCAGAATGTGAATGTCCTTGGGTCCGAGCGAAGCGGCCTTGAATTGGCGGTACAAGTCCAAGGAGGAACGGTACTCGTCAAGGCGGGGACAGAGGTGGGTGTAATGGCCGTGAAAATCACACAAGGCACAAGGGTGGTTTGTGCGCAAGTGTTTGAGTTTTGGGAGGGAGTCGGGGATAGTGACGTGGACTTCTGGGAGATCAGAGTCGGGGAATGTCTCGTTGACCAGAAGCTTGAGGTGGGGCAATTCAGGACACATGTGAGTGGCGTGACCGACAACATCACACAAAGCGCATCGAATGGCGGGCTTTGGTGGCCGTGGGGGGTTACGGGATGTCGGGGGGGCTGGATCGTTATGGGTTGCCCCCCTGCGGGCTTTGCCTGTCTTCTCGGGAGCCGGCACAACAGGAGAAGGGTCCGGTGGAGGTGCTGGGGGCACAGTGGCTATGGAGGAAGCGAAGGGGGTCGGTTGAACCGGTGTCAAAGCCATATAAGGTTTGGGGAGACCAGGGGGGGTGGCGGCTGGGGGGTCAAGGTACCAGACCGGAATGCCCAAGGTCAAGTTAGGGAGAGAGAGGGTGGCCATGACGGGGACAGAAGATACTCCAGGAGGGGGAGCCAAGAAGGGGATCTGTCTAGCGGGGTAATGACCAGGAGGTACGGCTCCGAGATGGGCAAGGCCAGGGGGAACCGAGACGGGAGGATGAAGAGGTTCGGGGATACCAGCTGCGGGGGGAGGGCCAGAAGGAGAAGGTCCGGCTGGCTGAGATGAATGGCTAGAAGCGGGTCGCGGAGGGCGGGGAGGAGGTTGCGGACTAGCCGAGGCAGGCTGCTTACGGGTGGCCTGAGACGATTGCATCATGCAAACATTTGACAAGCTGGGATCGGTAACAGGAGGGGGAGGAAGGCAAGGAAAAGTACCCAGCAGGGTAGAATCTTTATAGACGCCGGGGGAGACACTGGTCAAGGAATCGACGGTGTGCTTGTTGGCTACGGAAGAGATTTTCGTCTCGGAGGGGGTCGGAGGCGGCGGCTCATGATAAGATAGCTGGTCAATGGTGACTATCTTCCCATTATGTGGAAAAGACATCTTGCGGAAGACCGCGGAGGGGACAGCAGACATGGCATAGGTGTAGCTTCGCCCCAATAGAATGTTGTAGTCTAAAGGGGCGTCAATGACTTCGACATCAACGCAAACGGTCTTACCGGCGAGAGTGATGGGATAGTTATGGAACAGGCCAATAGGCTGGGAGGCATGACCGTCCCACGCTCGAAGGGTGATCGTGGAAGGGGCCAGCTCAGGGGATCCGAGTTGCTTCCAAACCGAAGCGGACATCACACAGGTGGATGCCCCCTCATCAATTATACACCGGGATACCGTGGCATTCCGGATTTTGACAAGGAGTTGGAAAGCAACGGAAGGAGGAAGAGGGGGATGGTCCGATTGGGTGGCGTCAAAAACAATCATTTGGTTGTCAGCAGGAGCGACGGAAGGGGAAGGATCGGAGCGCATCATAAGGATCTGGTAATCAGAGGAACCAGAAACGGATGGGGGAGTGGCTACATGGCTGTCGGGGGGTTTGGTAGCCATGAATCCCTGGTGAGGGGCAGGCTCAGTGAACACAGCTGGCTGGGTAGTGGCCACATTAGGAGGAGTATGAGGGGAGGTGTGTTGTCCCAGTATTGTGTGGCTTGAGAGACTCCCATCGTAGCATGCGGGAGTGAGAGAGGACAATCATTGATTAGTGACTAGTGGCTACCGCAGCCTGACGGGGCTTGTTTGGTGCGAGCGGCACATCGACACAGGCGAATGCCCAAGTTTGGATTGCTAGTGTTAAGTCGGGACGAGAGTGGGACCTCGCGAGGGCAGATGGGTTCGGATTGCCTCTCCCTTCTTTGAAGAAGGGGGATTAAGCACCTGCACTGTGCAAATACTTGCCCTGGAGGGGGTTGTAAGGGCTGTTGCAGGTGGTGAGGAGGCAAGGGAGGCGGAAGCGCATGTGCTGGAGGAGCTGGCGCACCAGGCTGCGGATAAAAGTAAGGGTTGGGTTGGGCAGCATGGAGGTAAGCAGGAGGTTGGGCAAAAGGAGGAGGCATGCCGTATCCTGGATACATGTTGCCGGGGGGGGGCAGAGTGCTAGAGGTGCTGGCCCCCCCCTGAGGAAGGCCATGGCTCATAGGAGGGTGAGCAGAGGGATGGGAAAGAGATCCAACAATACCGTCGGCGGAATGAGATGCCCCCGGGGCGTTAGCGCCACCGGGCCTGGGGATGTCAGGAAGAACGGTATAAACATAACCAGATTGAGCGTAGATCAGGTCATATTTTAAAGCTATTTGGAGGGCGGCTTCTTCAGATTGAGGAAAGTGAGAGGCGACATCTTTGCCGATGGGAGATGGGAGGGTGCGAAGGAACCGGTCCATGTAAACCCGATCTTCAAAGGGAGGGGCTCGACATAAGCTCCGTCTTCGTCGCCATTCCTGAACATGGGCAGAAAGGCGTGTGGAAGAGGATTGCTTAAATGAAGTCAAGAGCTCCGTACCAGTGTCGTATCGGAGAGGGAGCTGGAAGTACGACAAGAAGGCTTGGGCAAGAGTCTCGAACGTGGTATGGGAGGAAGTGGCATGTTCGACATACCATTTAGAAGCTTCGCCGGTAAGTGTGCGTTGGAACAAACGAAGACGGATGGAGTCATCGGTAATGGAGTTGGAGGAACACCACATGTGGAAAGACCGGACGTGATTGGTTGGGTCTTCACCATTAAGGCCCTCGAACTTAGGGATATCAGAGGGTAACTTGGTAGGCATAGTGGGCCAGGTAGTATTATGATGAATGGGGTCGTTAATCAACTGATGGAAATCGGGGAGGCTGAGGCCTGCAATGTACGGCAGCACAGGGGTGGCCGGAGTAGGGGTTGTGACGGTTCCGCTAGAAGTAGGGCCGGCATTGGGGCCGGGAGAACCGCTAGCATTAGGCCCTGATCCGGACATGGTGAAGGTAAAAGGAGTCGGAGGGGGAGAACCGGAGGGAGAAGGGGGATCCGATGAATCAGGAGAGGAGTCGGAGTGAGGACTCGAAGGTGGACTGGCTCGACGACGACGGTGCGGAGCAGGTCGATCAACCGGAAACTGAGGATGAAGGCCAAGAAGTCTCCGGGAAACATGGGCCTGTGATAACGAGAAGAAGAGAAGCCGGCGGGTCAAGAGAAAGGGACGAGAATCAAAGTGAGGCGGGCTGGAGTGCAGTGACAATTGATTTTAGAGTCTTTGCCAGGCGGTGTAAACCAGGCGCTTCTTCACTTAGGGTCAGTGTGTGGTGTGCGTTGATTTTAATTTTTAAACCCTTTCCATTGTTTGAGAGCAAGAAAAAAGTGTGCTACGTAGCTGAAAAATAAACCTACAGAGAACAGAAATAAAATGCTGAAATAACAGAAAAATAACGACTACGTATGCATCTATCTAACCCAAGAAGGTGGGTCTCTCAAAGCCTCTTTGAAAGTGGATAGAACTATGTTTACAGGGAAAATAGAGGATCTATAAATTCAGAGACAGATCTGGAGGATAAAACACGGAATGGGGTGAGATCACAACGAAATTGAGCAAGGTGATTGGAAAAATCAACAAAAAGCGGAGGGCAGGCGGGGAAAACCTTCAATAGATTAAACAAAGCGACAAAGAATTGACTTGAAGAGACGGCGATTTGTGGATGCGGAAGTGAAGTCTGAATCTGAAAAAAGGAAGGCTAAAACTCTGAAAAACAAACGGCTGAAATAGTTAAAACTCTTCCACAAAAAGTGGAGAGTACTAAAACCTAAGAGCAGGTTCCCATTGAATGAATACATGAGATCAGATCTTAGTGTGAAGGTGAGCAGTGAAAACCTGGCGAAATTTCACTGAGAATTGAGAAAAAATTCTGAGAAAAAATCTTTGGAAAAAAAAAGCTGAGTGTAGTTGACTGATCGAGTTAGTCGCGAAACAGATAAAAGGTGCGTCTTCATTCCTAGCGGAGCAAAATGCGACCCCCCGTTCCCGGCTTGTTTGTGTGGATTTCAGAAAAATTGCCGTCTCAGGTGCGGCTGGTGTCGCTTACTTGCGCAATAGGGCCGGAAACACACGGAAGTTAGAAATTTTAGGTTTTTAGGGTTTTATGTGAGAAAAATGACATGAAAAGAGAAAAACTAAGCAGCTAAAAAAGAAGCCCTAGGGCCTGAAGTAGCTGGATATGCAGGAATATGAAAAACGACGGCGGTCGTAATTTAAAACCCGTGTGGAGTCGCCATTTGTTAGTATGAATTCTTTGTCGAAGCGTACGAAAAAGAACCACTTTAGCTACGCATAACTAATAGCCCTAACAACAATAATGGCTGCAAAACATCCTTCGGATCTGCAATTAGTAGTTAAAAATTAACAACAAACAGAGATCTATAAATGGAAAGATATTAAGCGATGAAATGAAGTTTGCTCCATGCATCCAACGGACAAGACAAGAACACGATTTTTTTTGAATGAATTTTTATATTACGGGGCACGGGAGGAAACAAGAAGGTGTATCCCGGATCTCCTCCAGTAGGATGGGTTCTTTGTAGTCCTCGGCACTTCGGTCTAAGCTTTCTCTCTTGTAGATGTAGAAAACCCAATGTAGAAGGTAGAGCTACGATGGGAGCAACAATGAGGCGAGTGTATAGATCCCGAGTGATCTAGTATGCAACAAAAGGTGAAGAATGAAGGGGAAAACCCTCCTATTTATAACAAAATATTGGGTCATTCTAGATCTTGGTGCATGATTAAAATAGTAGCAGATCTAGATCCACCTGTATGGAATATTTTATTATTATTTGTTGGAGGGAAAGGGACTTTGACTTGGGTCAAAATCCCTTGATTAGTGAAGAATAAATAAATAAATGATTTATTTATCTTTTTAAGGAAGTGGTTAGGATATAATCAAATAAATAATGATTTATTTGATTAATGAGTGATTGATTTGGTCATCTTTAACAAGGAATATTATTTAAATAATTATTCCTAGAAAATAATAAGATAAGCATAGGTTTATCTCATTAATTTCTTTGTTTTTGGGTTAAACATATTTGGGAATAATAATTAAATTATGGTTTTAATTAATTATTCCTTTTAGGGTTTCCTAATTAACATAGTGAAAATGATTTTAGGGTAAAGATTTGGTCTTACAGCAATACTTGGGTCCATCTAATGATGAAGAGTTAGATGACCAAAAAATGGTGTAACACCATATTTGAAACCAAAATGACTCATGACATTAAAATGACACATAAAGCGGATAAAAATGTCACCATCCCATCAAGATCGAAAAACCGAGATATGTACAAAACAAAACTACTATATACAAAAAGAAAAATGCCGTAGAAGCACAGGCATAATAATTTTCAAACATAACATTTGGGCTTCGGCAACTCATTCCCTTCAAAATCAACCAAGGTAATATGCTCCTTTTTAAAAAAAAAAATTTAACGATAAAGGGGCCATACCACATAGACTTAAACTTTTCCTACCCCTAGGGCATCTTTCTCTTGGGCATAGACGAAACAAGGTCGCCTTTCGAAAACCTAGGTTTAGTGTTGCCTTATCGTATTGAACTTTAACTCGGTTTTTATGCGATTCATTCATCGTGGAGGCATCCCGATGCTTCTCATCGAGATGTTCCCGAGATGAAGGAGACATTCTTCAAGACTAGAAGTGTCGGGAAGAAGCTCGAAGGTAACTTAAGAGAAGGAATCTCACATTCAATGGGAAATACGCAATTCCGGCCCATAAACTAGTTGGAAATGGAGTAAAACCGGTTGCGGTTTTTTGCGGCGTCTGTATGCCAAAGTGTAGGATATGGCATGATATGCCAATTGGATCGAGCTTTATTGATCGTCCTTTGAAGAATAGTCTTCAAGGATTTGTTCACGGCTTCCACTTGCCCATTGGCACGAGGATAATAAGGAGATGAATGTTCTACTTAGGAAACCTAATTTTAGAGCCAACTCGGCCATCATGCTATTCTAAATGTTATATCGTCGGTGACAATCTCTCGAGGAATACCCAAAGCACGAGCAATAACTTTGTGGTTGAAAAGAAAAGAAGTTGTTGTCTCACCATCATTCCCAAAAGTAGGCATAGCTTCGGCCACTTCGTAGTAGTCTGTTTGCTACAATAATGTACTCGTGACCTTTAGCGAAGGTGGGTTACAATTAGTATAATCAATACCCCACTTTGTAAAGGGACCGATAGTAATGGCGGAAAAATCGGGCTGGATGAGCGCATTTTGAGTATAGAGCACCGACACGGATGACACTTTTGACTCACAATATTTGAAAATCGAAAGGCCAAAAGTACCCGGCACGCAAGATTTAAAGAAGTGGCAAGCCCGGACGTATTACCACAAGCTCCAGCACAGCGTGGTGGCCATGACCTCGGCCGAGAGAGTTAAGCAATGTTTTCGAGACAGTCGCCCCTTGACGGTATAAGCATCACAGTAATCAAGTAATTTTTAGCCAAGTGACACAACTTACGGTGCTCATATTTCAAAAAAAGTAGAGGAAACTTCACGATCGAAGATACCGGCCAGTGAAAATATCCCCATACCAAGGATCTGTGGAGAAATAAGAAACAAATGTTCATCTGGAAGGGTCATCTCCAGAAGCTGAGAGAGATTAATTAGTGAAAAATAATGATTTTTTGGACTTGCCGCTTATAAACTCAAGATCAATTCACTGCCGTCAATCCATCTATTGTGTTGCCCCCAATCACTCGCCTCTTTGAGAACAAATTGAAATGGATTGGAAATTTGCTGCCAAAACATAAGTTTTTCATAGAAGAATGTAATTCCCGAGTCGCTACACATCATGAGCAGTGTTGCTAAAGCCGAGTTTTCTATCGGAGTATACCGGAGTTCGGAGTCCTACAAGCCTCGACTAAGATAGTATATAACATGCTCTGCAAGAGCATCATCCTCTGAACCGAACCATACCAATGGTAGATTCTGTTCTTGCCAAGATACAAAAGGAAATCCGCTGCTATAATCGGGGGACTCAATAAAGGAAGCGAGTCAAAGATTTTTTCCAAAGCATGAATGAGCGGCGAAGTCATCCCAAAGGAATGGGACTCCCTTCTTCAACAATCTCATAAATCCTTTGGTAACTTTAGCATAATTTACGATAAATCTCCAAAGAAAATTAGCCTTTCCTTGTAGACTTTGAAGTTGACGAATAGATGACGGGGAGGCAACCAAAGTATTGCCTCAACCTTGAAGGGTCTACCTAATCTCTTCCCTAGACACTAAATCCCAATAACCAACGGGATGTGACCGCGAAAACACACTTGTTCGGATTCAACCTAATCTTGCTTAGAAACGACATCGTTCAAATACTTGATGGAGGTGAGCGGGATGATCAATTCTCTTTCGAGAACGAGCGGCTAAATCATCCAAGTATGCCTCGATAATATGTTTGATGTCATGGAAGGCATATGACATGGCCCGAAGGTAGCCCCAGCATTTTTAAGACCAAAAGGCATCTTCTTGTAAGCAAACGTACCCGGGGACAAATAAAGGCGAGTCTTATGCGATCTTCGGGACGGATAGTAATCGATTATGCTCTGGAGAAACCATCCATGAAGGATAAAATCTCATTACGGGCACTCATCCAATAAGGTGATCTATAAATGGTGTGGGGTAATTATCTTTAGGACATGTTTTATGAGTCTACGAAATCAATGCAAACTCGGGTGTTCCTTGTTTTTTATCTACGGGAACGAGATTCGAAACCCACTCTATCGAAGGAATAGGGAAAATAAATCTCGCCGTAAGCGGCTTATCCACCTCGGCTTTTGATAGGCGTGCGGCCTTCAAGTTGACCGAACAAAGTTTTTGCCTCACATGCTTAACGTTTTCGTGGGGCTTGATCTCTTGGACAATAGATGGATCTATACCGGGCATTTCCTCATAAGACCAGCGAACACATCCCTAAACTCTTTAAAGAGATTGGTGTAAATTTGAATCTCTTCGGGGAACATTCAACTCCGATGAAGACACTCTATATAACATTGGGATTCTGGAAATGTTCATAGGGATAGTTGGAGAAATCACAGCCATGTTCCCTTGGCCTCTTTGTGTTGGTGCTAAAGGAGTTCGGGAGGCTGAGTGAACGGAACCCGTGGGCAAAGGACTTGGAAAACTTGACTCAACTTTGGTCAAATCGGGTAAAACGTAAGACCGATGATGCAAATAATCTGATCTATCTATACCAGTCATAGCTTCCGGGATGGCCTCTCTTCAAATGGAAGAGTTTTATCGAAATCACGGGTGGAAGAAGAACTAAGTGTGGCGGAGCCACATCTCCATCCAACTCTTACGAGTGAAAGAGGAGCTTGGAATGGACTCGCCGTGTCAACAATAGATTTATAAGCAATCTCGGTACGTAGACATTGGAAACACCATTCCACCCTTGACCTTCCGCTAATGTGGAGGTAGGGAAGAGTAAGGTCCAAGGTCCAAGAAATAATGGAGTTACGAAGAAATATCTTCGAAGAGGAGCCACAGAGGATGAAATTTCATTTATATGAAAAATAGGAGGTGGAATATCAAAAGTACCATCAAAAGAAGAATACATTCCAACCCTAAATTCTCAACGGGCGACTTGGCCTTATCCAATTTTGGAATAGTTGAGTCGAGTAGATGCATTTGGGTCTACAAGAGAACAATCCAGTTGATCCCGCAGCCAACAATCCTCCTTCATGAAACAAATAATCTAAAATAATGAAGATGCAATGGCATCCATCTCATAAATCAGTTTCTCCCCAACGGGGAGGTTGTAGTCAAGCTTGTATCAACTATCTCAACCTCTATATTTACGGTTTTTCCCCCAACACGAGATGGGCAAGGCAGGAAAATACCATGCGATGCTGTGAGAATGACCATCAAACGCGATCATAAGAGTAGTAGATGGAACAAGCTAACGGGAATCCAATTCCCTTCCAACATGTGAGAGACATCACACATGTGGAAGCACCCTCATCAACGGCCGTCACAGAAAAATATTGAATTTTTAGTACGATGATTTAATATGAAAAGCCATATGATGGGGAGTCTCTTTTTTAAAATTAGTCATATCAAATGTAATCATAAGAGAGTTATTTGGATGTATTTGATAACGATCGACGGAAACAGCATTTGAGCTGAACAAATGGAGCACCTCAGGCGGAAACATGGCAGGACTCTGTGCCGGATCTTCCACAATAGAGTAGTTACGGGCAGCCCTGGCATTTGGATTAATCGTCGTACGCTTATTAGATGCTTTGGGCATCCAAGGCATAGGCTCAACAGTAGGCTTCATGATGTGAAGTAGCTCGATACATCGGGAGCACCCTTGGCTTTCGAAGAATCATCTTCGCCATAATCCATGGGATCTCATGGTGATATCAACGTGAGCACTCATCATGTATGTTTGATGGATTTTCCCCTTCACCAGGTGCCCCGGAGAAGCCCCGATATTTTGATTCCGCCAACAACTAATTGTTACCCTTGGGGAAAAGGGTTTTCGGCACAACTTTGAGATGGGGCCCTCTTGAGCTAGCAATGTTGCGCATCTGAATTTTAGGGCAAAGGTGAACAAGATGGTCTCAAGCACATAACTTGCATGGAAACTTCACTTTCTTTTTATCCTTTGGACCCTCACCAACATGCTCGTTGGGTTTATTTGCATTACCCTTCCCATTCTTGCCCTTTTTCTTATTACGTCCCTTATTCTTCCCTTCGGATTATTGATTTTCTTTGGGGGTTAGAAGTCTAAACGGCATTTACGGGACAAGATTGAGAAGGCGATGACTTAGTAGGCACAACCTCACCGAAGAAGCGGATTGTAAAGACAAGTGCTTTGCAATTGACTAAGAAGGTTAGTTGCACCACTATTGATCGACCCAATAAGTCCATCACCATGAGGGTAAGGTTTAGTCTTGGATAAGTCCCCGAATTTGGAGCGAGGAGCATTAGGCAAATATTTATGAAGGACACGGTGAGAATATATCAATTCAAGGGATTTCTTGGGCCATAAAAATAGCTGCTCATACGGAAAATACCCGGACGAGGGGATACATCCTTAAGAAATGTCGAGCTGAGAGATTTTCGAAACCGTGCAAAAGGAATTCTCACGGAATATGAGCTTTAATAAGCCTCTTCCTTCTCCGCCATTCTGAATGGTCAGGAAATGTGGGTTGCATCGTCTTTGTTTAAGGTGGCTAGGAGTTCGGTCCCGGCATCATAAAGGACGAACCAGCTGAAATGATTTAGAAATGTCATAGCCGGATCTCCAAAAATAGCAAAAGCACCTCGAGTTAACTCAATATACCACTTAGCGGCGTTTCTGATTCAAGGTGCATTGAAACAATCTCAACCTAATCAAATCATCGATCAGGGAGTTAGACGAACACCATAAATGGAAGGTGGTGATATGGTCAGCCGGGTCCTCTCCATTCTTTCAATCAAACTTTGGAATGTCTGAAGGTAGTTTGGTGGGAACTGGAGGCCACCTTGGACTATATCAGATTGGATCGTTCATCAATTTTGACAAATTTGGCAAGTTCAACGTTGCCAGAAAAGGTAAACGAGGCGGAGCACAGGGATTCAATACGGTGGGATGAATTCCCAACCGTACGAAAAGTACATGGATTTGATGAGGCACCGGGTTTCAAAAGACTCATAGAAAATGTTATGGAGCGAAGGACCCCATTTGGAGAAGGACCCCCTCCCCAACGTAGAGTTACCAAAACCGGACCCGGTTCCCCCCCGTCAATGAATGAAGAGAGGAAAGCTCGATAGGGGTTCCAAGCATTAGAAAAGAGGGGAAAATTCTAATAAGCACTCGATGAAGGGGAAAGAAACATTCCCTTGACGGCGATAAGCCCCGATTCCCTACCCCCAGATGCTTTGTAAATACGGGGTTCCAGCACGTAAGGTAGTCAAACTACGACCTCCGGACCAAGGGTTAAACTCGACTCTAAGAAGTAAAAGGAAAAGACCTAAAGTTAGAACTAGGAATATGCACGATTTTGAGGGGAACCCTTGAAAAGAAGGCGACCCACTAGCCATGGAAGACATGGGTGCAGAACGCGGTTACGGCGGCGGAAAAGGAAAACGAAGGAATCTCACTAGTGGGCATTCCAAAACAAAAGGGACCGAGAATCGAAGCATGTGCTTGGGTGAGACGAGCCAAACATAGCGATACTAGAAGCAATCAAAGATATAGCAATAGTGCCTCCTCCTTGACGAACGCGGGGAGTACGAGATACTGCACGGCCTCACGGTAGGAAAGGCTGCGTTCCCGGTCGTGGCCATCGAAAGGTATGAATAAAAGGAGGACTTTACGGGTCTCTCCGACTCGGGTCCGATGTACTCAACAACAAATGTCGGGAGGAAGAGATGGAAGTGAGCGAGGAGACTCGGGTACTTCCTCTACTTATTCCTAATTCTCTCGGGAAATAAGACTCTCGAGGTGAGCGGAACACTCCTCTCGGAACCAACACGGGAGACCAACTACGAAACCTTCAAGCCCTTGTAGGATCTCTCCTTTGTGTTAGACGCCATAGGGTGATATTCACCTGCTATGCTCTCCTACGCCTTCTTGAAGAAGGCTTTGCACTCTCGGGAGATAACCCTCGGATTCTCCTCGATCGACGAGCGCTTGATCGGCCACTTTAAAATTTTAATTAGACTCAAAAAAGTATAAAGCTAAGCAAGCTAGGAGCAAAGAGCACTCACTACAAAAATCTCTAAGATACAACCAAGCAAGCGGCCTTCGGTCGCGCTCGGAGTGATTAGAATGGGACACCAAAATACAAGAAAGCGAAAAATAGGACCTCTCGAAAGTAGTACGGGATAATTACGGCCCGGAGCCTACTAGCTAAGGTAACATAAACGATTCGCCAACCTCCTAACAACGGCCTTTGCGTGCAGTACCCAAGCACGCAAGGAGCACCCCCAATCTTCTTTGAAGTGATATGACGTCTGCCTCGGAGTACCACGGGTATTCTCCCCGCCGGTCACTGTGGAACCTAGGAATGGCAACTATAGGCACCAATCCATGTACGAAGGCAGGCGGAATGGTCTTGAGGCGAATCGTGAAGATGGAGGGGCCATCTCTCTTCTCGGCCTTCACTTCCCCTCGCGCTTGACTCTGCGGAGAGGCACAAGTCCACCTAACGGAGTTGGATTTCGCTCGATTAATAAACTTCTATGTTTTTATTTTGAGCGGCCTTGAAGAGATTAACTCTCACTCACCTAATCAGAGCCTACAACCTAGCTAGTTGGTGTATGACACTTAATAAAAAAACTTGCTAAGTTGTTTTTTTAAATTAATGCGCTTATTTTAGTTAGTTTTATATTAAGTCGAGGACAAATGAAACTCGTGGTGTTTATGACACGAGAAAAATTAATGAAAACCAAACTACATGAAAATACGATAATTTCCTTTCGATGAAAGAAATTTCTACACGAGTTCTATGAGACTAAATTTTTCTCTTGAATAACAAACTTCACACTCACAAAATATGAAAATACTAAATGCTTAAGTGCTGATGCAAATTACTAAGAGCATGCCAATTCTAAGATGAAAAAAAATCTAACCAAACGAAGAAATTTCCACAAATCCTTAGAGTTTTTATCACTTTCGATTGTCCACAAAGCTAGTTCCCAAAATGTGACTTTAGGCAGTGCAAAATTTTAAAATATGTAAAATGAGAGAAAGAAACCAATAAAAATTCCCTTCCCAAATCAAGTCGAGCGAAGGCAAGAAATCTCAAGAAAGCTTCAACGAGTTAGAAAACCAAAACAAAAATACAAGAAGAAGGAAACAAAAGCAATAGAAAACGAAAACAAAAAAATGTTTGGAAACTGCAGATTTATAAAAGAAAACTTCAAAGGACTGAAGAACTATCCAATTCTCAAGCCAAACAATCTACGAATTCAAACAAAGAAAAGCTTCAAAATGCTCTAAATCTATAATTCCCCACAATTCGCAAGATTTAGCACGAGCAAAAGGAAGACAAGAAACTTAGGAACTCGGCCCTAGAACAATAACACAAACTTACGACAAAGCAGAACTTCAAAGAACCAAGAATGACTCTTGAAAAATTGTAACAAGACCTAGTCACATGAAATCAAGAAAACCAACCAAAAGTAGGCAAAATCCAAGTGCAAGAAAAACATAAAGTGAGAGCTAAATGTAAAATTAGAAGCTCTGTCCTCATAAAAGCGAGAACAACCAAGAATCTCGAGAAAGAGATCTTCGTACTCGAACCCGAAACGCAAGCAACGAAAAACAAAAGATTTGCCTAATAAGCCGATCTTCAACCAAACAAGAGAGAAAAATACCAATAACCACTACCAACACAATCCGAGACTAAAAAAGATCTTTCAGGAATAGGTCCCCACGGACGGACAAAAATCTAAAGTAAAGAAATCAAAAATTTTCATAACATTACAAAGCACTCTACAGCACATGGCAGTTTTGCAACGGTGATGCATACGCGGGTCGTCAAAGGAAACCCGCGTATACGCGACAACTAACAAAAAGCTGGGTAATATGTACGTATGTATGAAAAACTCGCGTATGGAAAGGTAAATAACGAAAAACAAAAATGATCAGCTGGATAAAGAACCGGAGTCTTGATCTGTTGAGAAAAGTTAATTGAATTTGAAATAATGATTAAAATTGTTTAAGAACGCACCAAATGAAACCACCCAACGGGGGAATCCCAAGAATGCGATCGATTGGATTATGAGTTTGTTGGAAATAACTCCCTAGAGGTTTGTTAGGTCAAAACCTCCACGGATCGAGCATGCGACTAGGGACTCACACAACCACACTTGTACGCTAAAATAGATAACATCGATAGTAGAACTCACCGTAATCCTACGTTTGATGTAGATCCCGCGGGTTCCAAACCCCCCGTAACCCTTCTTCACTAAGCTTGGAAATCAAGAAAAGAACATGCACGGAAATCTAGTTGTACGGCATATACTTCTCCTAAATATGGGTATAATCCATGCGAAACATCATATAAACAATAATAAATTCTTAAATAACGATCTTTTCACATATTCGAAAAGGAGTATTAACACGTGGTCGGGGAACAAGATGAAGTTTCTTCTTCATTACGAACAGCATGTACAGCAATAAAAAGTGGAGAGATCACCTAAATCCTTCCATGATCTTCCCCGAATGGACCGTACGTCGGACCGTCCCGCCCTTGCCTCGCTAGGATACTTTCAAGACTTGTGCACACGAGATGACATATAAACTGATGAACATCTCCGGGAAACAAAGGGTTTCTGTAAAAATGCAGGAGAGGAGGAGGTACGGAGGCACGGAGATTAGACAGATTAGGGCTTCAGCAATTATAATATCTATAATTTCTCTCCCTTAGGCCATGCATGTGAGGGCTTTATATACTCCTCAAAGTAGTTTCAATCTGTTGGAAACGGAGTTGACCACGTCTTTGAGGTGGTTGAACTACTAGAGTAATCATCAACCCGGCTGAAATAGGGAATTTTATATATTTTTTAATGATTTTAATGGCATACGTGGAAAGTGTGTATGGACTAGCATATACACGCGGAAAAGTCAGGCATACCCATGACAACTCGGAATTTACTTAACATTTTTATGAAATTTATTTCAAAGTGTAGGAATGGGTGCCCAGAATGAAGACAATCATGAATCACATGAGGGTGAAAAATGATGCTATGACACCTTCGGCTACGACATTTAACGGATTTCCCATTTGTATCTATGTGTAGCCAATCCTCTTAGGGATTGTTGTATTTTTATATTCATGGGTTGAGTGCTTTCTCCCCACATTTATTGAGCTATTATTGTCATATCATTCTCTTATCATGTATTTTTTTCGGTGTCTCCAATGAAGCATGTTATTTTAGCCTTATGACATTTACGTAGCCGGTGTTTCTCTATGTTCTTGTACATGTCCCATTGAGGCTTTCATAGCCAATGTGATGATTGATTCCTCGAAAATTGTAAGCATTCTTTATTATAATATCAAAAGGCTATTTGTATCTTCATGTCTCACGGCTCCTAATAATAACATTGTCATTCCATTGTATGATCACATGCATTGTTACGGTCCTTCATGAGGGAACTTTTAGAGGACATATAGGTGTGGGAGATGTTTAACCACCTAGAAGGATTTATTTGGAACCTCCTCTTAGATTCGGGACTTAGACACATTTTTCTAAGGGATCGAGGTCTTGGTTTCAATTCTGTGGCAGTCATTATTGGAAAATGCGTTTTCCTAGTCATGCCTTTCTAGCGATTCCCAATTTGGGATATTACACATACGATACTATGCTATAGGGGATAAAAACACTATGGCCTAGTTCCAAATGCATATCAATGATGCTCCAAGGCCTTCTCTACTAGCCTACGAAGAGAAAGGAACCTTCCTCAATGAGATCAGCTCGAGAAATGCGCCCAAATCAACCCTCCACATCTTTTGCCCCGCCACACAACACAAACCTCCATGAGGCTGGGTGGCACGTATCTTGAAGCCTTGCTTTGATGCACAGAATGTGGAATGTCGTCTCTTCCTTAGAGGCAAGGAAAATTTTGGAGGATGGAAATTTATTTTAAAGTTTCGAAACCTTAGCAAATCTCATTAGTATATAATATACGATTTCTAAAATTCTTGGATTTTTTTTGTAAAAATATTCGAATTTATAATAATTTAATATAGTCTCTGTAAATTTTGGTTATTTTTAAGGCAAAAAAAATTTTACTATAAGAGTTTAGGCTAATAATTTTAGAAAAATTAGAAAATAACCCAGACTCTTTATTTGGAAAAAGCATGGAAAATTAGCCCACTTGCGAATGCTGGCAAGTAAAATTTTCCTGCTTAGAGGCTCCTCAAGGAAAGAGGTGGTCCCGGCTTGGGAACACCTTGTGCTAAATAACAATCTTAAGCTAAACAAGCTGAAGAAAGCTATATGTATAAATAAACTATAATAAAAATATCATAACATAACATAACATCATATGGCTACCATCCTCTTCCTTATATAAGTGACGATCTTCCTCACCCTTGGCCCCACTCATTAAAGGCACTACTTCCATGCATGAAGTCTCCAACCCAAACTACGTTTTCCCATAATGAATGGCACTCCTCCATGACTAAGTTGTTGATTTGGTCAAAGTTGGCCCATTCTATGTATTTCCAAGCCCTTTTCACACAAAGGGTGCCTAAAAAAGCTACTAAGATGTCCTCCTTTCACGACAACGATGATTTTATTCATATTAAGGAGATTTATGGGTCTCCATACCTTCTTATTCATCGAAGCAAAGGAAGCAAAAACAAAATTTAATATTCAACTGGCCATGGATAATTGGGGAATATTCGATTATCTTTAGCCAAAATTTCCCCAAGAAATCCGAGTGTGTGATACGGAGTAGAGATAGAAGGGATTCGGTTATTCGGCATCTAAAAAACTCCAATCCTTCGGAAGGTAGAGAGGGACTTTGCGCCAAGGTAGCTCGGAGGTAAGCACATCCTTACATCGGGTCTTATAACTCCCTAGTTACAGGGCCCCTTGGCAAGTGGGTAAATGTTTCATCCTTTATTCCTACTAGCACTCAATAAGAGGGGATCTAAGTGCCATTGTTTGGATTATTGAAGTTGTTTGACTCTATTTAGAGCTTTTGTGTTATGTGTTTTAGTTTAGTTTTTTATTTTCTCTCTATATATGCATGTTATTTTCTTATCTAGTATGTTTATGTTTTGGCATGTTCAACGACATTTTACTTCCTTAAGCCTCCCCCTTTGTGACCCGAGGAAATTAAGAGGAAACAACCACTCCTCTTAAGAAGGGATGTGATTTGGTACACTTGTGCACCAAAAGGATTGACCACTCATGGAATTTATTTCCAAGTTTATGTGGTTGTGCCTTTTTGCATAGACCTCTTTCTTTGATTTGGAGTTTGGTGAAAAATCTCCTTTTCTCCTTCACTTTGCTTGTTCACCCTCGGTGGTGAGGCGAAAACCCAGGCTCAAAAATTTATTTTCCCGGGAAAATCATGCGGTTTCACGGACGAGGCCCCTTTTTGACTACGCGTGTTCAATAGTGACTGTGCGCAAACTTCACACCTATACGGGCCTTTTGCACGTGGAAACCGAAGTAGAAATTTGCTACTATTTTCCTTCATTTCCTATTTGTAAAGTATTTGACGGCCCATAAGAAATGCAGCAGCATTGTTTGAGGTGTCCCATGACTTTTTAAATCTCACTCTTAGCCGCATTTTAGTTGTTTAGGTGTTAGTTTTAAAATTTTAAAGTTTATTTTTGCAAAGTGAACACATAGTTTAAGTAGGGGAAATTAAATTGCATTACGAAATAATTTATGTTTTGCAAATTTAGGCACCAAAAAACACATAGGTAATTAACCAAAGTAAGTGGCCCTAGTCCATGCATTCTTAGCTAGATATTTTTCATTTTCTAGTTTAAAAGTCATTAATTTTAATTCAATTTCTAGCACTAGGATTCGGGACTAGGATTGAATTAGCCTTAGAGAGCAAGTAATATTTGCTTCCTTTGCACCCAAGGGGGTGATCCTAGAAATCTATGAACACTCTCCTCTTGATAATTTATCATCTCCCTATAGTTTATCATTTAGATTAACTAGGAAACATTATGCTTGGCCCATATATGCAAATGTTTTTCTTTTGAGCAAGGAACAACCAAACCATAGTTTAATAGGGGATTTTTGAAAGGATCTTTGTCCACATGTTAAAATTGTGCACTTGGTCACCTCTTTCTCACACATATTCACACCTTAAGTGAATCTAAGACACCTAGAACTAACTTAACTAAACTCATTAAACTCTCCCTGAGAGTCTGAGAATTTATGGTTAGGTTAGGACCAAGGGGGTAGGCATCCAATAAGGTGCCTTGGTCGGTTATCTTGAAACATAGAAGTTGATTTTTATGGAACTTTTAAATCCATTTAATACGCCGCCAAACTCGGCGCAGAGACATAGATTCGGAGGGGTTAAGCAACTTACTAGTGGATGCATATTATTAGGCTACGACCCATCTAATACTTGTATGGTAGCTTAATTACCAAGAAGATCAGGCTTGAATGCTCATTGGATGATGGTACTTAGTGGCCAAAACAAGGTATCCTTCCCTATAGGTGATGGTGTAGGCAACACTAGATCCTCTACCCTTACCTTGGTCGATTTTCTTTTTTGGTTGTTGACTAGGGGCATCACCGGTTCTTTCGGGATGTTGTGCCGGCATTCCCCAAGATATCTTATCAAGTCCCGATTCTACATTTGAGCATGTGAGGATGATTAGGCCTTCTACGATTTGAGTATCATATGCAAAACAACAAAAATCCATATTTTTTGATTGGTAGTCACATAGGATTAATGCAGAGGAAAATTTGTATTCTATTTTGCTTTGCATTTTTATGTATGCGTATAGATTTTTCTTTGATTGTAATCTATATCCTCTCAAATATTTCAAAACCATACCTATTCGATGTTGAGAATAGACCCAACATGACCTCATCAATCTAGATGTCTTTTGGACCTCCCTTTATTAAAGGGAGGGGTTCCGAGTCTTTCCTTAATTTAGGCGTCAAAACCGAACACTACCACCATGTGTCACTGTGGGGCATCATTAGTTGGGAACCCTCGTCGGTCACCCAACGCCACCGATGAACACCCTCACATGGTCACTACATACAACTCCTCCCACAACCCTAGGGGATAGAGGAGTACTACCCATTCGAAGCCGGAAGTAGACTCACAACGAGTACATCGCGAAAAAAACCCCATACTTAACCAAAACAATGTGTTTCATAAAGACCAATGGCTACAAACTTACTTGGAGTCACATTTCTTAGCTCGTTAAATTTACAAGTTTGCTCCAAGCCTAACAAATGACCCCATTGCCACCAAAGAAGACCTACATGGCCTCCCATGCCCATGAAGCTCCTTCGAACATTGCAAAGTTCTAAGGGACCGTAGACTCCAAAAATCATGTTATGACTTTCCACCTATGGTGTTTGTCGAATAACATCGTTAACAATACTATTCGACGAGACTATTTCAACGCACCTAACGAGAATAGTTGCGAAATGGTATCTAGAGAAACCATACGCTACATGGAACCTTTAGCACTCTCACTACTATGTTACGATCTATTTTTAGTTACCCATCCACCACGATTCCATAATGGAATTACTAACCCACACTTTAGGTAGACACCCATCATCCATATCTCAAGCCATCTCCCAATGGCCGGCCCAGTATCATAGTTTGTGCAAATCAAACTCGACGATCGAGTTTTTTTAGACCTATTCCTAAAAATATCACCGCGAGAGATTTCGAAGGATTTGGCACAACAAAAGACCATATCAAGAGGACTCCATTAGTAAGGCCCAAAAAATCGCGCTAATTTGTACAGTCGGGATATACTTACAATATCCTAGCTAATGCCTTTGTAAACTTACAAATATTTTCTAGGCGCGTCAAACTCCATAGATGGTTTGATTAGGTCATTGACCTAAAATCACCTAAGAAACAACTTTCCATACCCCGATTATGCATATGGTTACGGAACATACGTAACTTGATTACCAAAGTCATCATGCACCTTCGAAAAATGTGACTAAGTGGGCGTCATCGTATCACCATCAACATGGTCCATATCTCCCGTTCCGGGACCCAAAACTCAAATAGACATCTTTGACGGAAGAAGCTCCCCCCAATATCCATTCATAAACCCGAGAAAAGGAACATAATATGGCCGGTCCCGGCCACAAACCCATAATAGGAATAACATAGAAGTGAACTTTGTGAGGCAACCACCGAGGCCCAAATGTGGCAACCATACAATTTGGAGAATCCAAATTATCCTCTTGACGCGACTAATAAAAAAAGGAAAAAACAAGCCTAAAAATCTAGATAGGAGGACAAAAATAAACAACACCCTCTATGATCTTGGGGAAACTTTGGAGGCAACTCTAACGAGAAATCAAAACTAGGAGCGAAGTAATCGTAAAGGCGGAGACAAGAGAGGGTGAATGTTTGTGGATGAACCACTCTTATTCAATCTATAGTGAGTGCAGCCATTACACTCACTCTTGCCCCAACCTCCACTGGTGAAAGAATATGCGAGTAACCATGGGCAAGGGGATCCTCACAACGGAAAAAAGTGATGCGAGCCTTTCCCCCATCGAGGACGATTAGCTCACAGCAATGAAAAACTCCTATGATTCCCGGAAAAGAACAACCATGAAATCTACATGGCCGACGAAGAAATGTTTTCGTACATGGAACCGAATTTACAATACCCCAATAGATACCAATTCATCGGGGGCTAGTACAAGTGAGCCAAGAGGAAACTTTCACCATATCAAATATTCTATTGAACCTTTGCCAAAAATGGCCAAGGGACTATAACATTGTGGATGATTCTAGCTCAATCCCCCATAGCCATGTCGGCTTTGGAGGTATTACAATCATTCCCAAAGCAAAGGAAAGCCTTACTTCTGCGTGGCGCCATCAACCCTGATGATTAGTACTAGTGGCTTTTGATTTAGACAAAGCCACCCCTGGCTCCCCCTTGATGGTCACCTTTTAGATACCGGTGTCGGTTCAAAACATCACCATTCTGATGTATCATTGACGAGGGTGTATAGACATGCATCATGTCGAAGAACATGCAGAATTTAGGGTCTCCCCAACTAAAGCCATCGAGACAACATGCTTAGAGCATATGACAAATGCCCATCGGCTCCATCAGCCTCTACCAAAACTTCTGGTTGCTTAGATGGCGGGAAGCGGTCATATAGACATTGAAGTATTGGATGCTCAACTAGATTACAATATAATCCTTGGCGAGTTATATGTATGCCATGTTAAGCCATAACATACCTACTTTTTGTCTTACGAACTATGATGTTCCCCCATGAGGACCATATCGTATTGTTGACCAATTCACACACGGCTAAAAGCAACCCCAAAAAAATACTTATGTCATTTTACCCTACGTGGAGACATCTGCGAGACACTTACATAGTACCAAGAATATGGCCTTGTCGATTCAAGCCATCGTCCATCCTAGGGTCATTCCTAGGAGATCCCCTTATTATGCAGGTCATCACGATGTCATAGAGGCCTCGGTGTGCATGATGTTCTCATCGAACGGAAACCAATCAATACATGGAGACAAGCGATGACAACGAGTCTTGACAGAAGCCTGCACATGGCCTACGTCGCCTCCCAAACTCCTTTCCTCTTGCCCCCGAGATAGTTTTTGTCGCCGTGAAGGTCATGCCCATGGTGGTCCTACCAAAATTATCATTTGTAATCTAGTTTAGTACCTAGTCCCACCTACTACAATGGGGAGTTGCACACATAACCTCTACGAGTTAATCCCATTATATCCTAAGCGAGACCCCAAATGTTCGGGAAATTATCGTAAACATCCCTTTCAAGAAATTCCCATCGTAAAGAACATGAATAAAAGAGGAAAGAGGTGGAGAATCCCATCCGCGCAATGGGAATCACCACCTAAAATAAGTATTATGCCACCCTACTCACATCTACCTAGAGGTTGGACGAATTAAAGCCACTCCTTAGCTCTTGTGGTAGACATCGCAACAAAGTTCTCGTAAAAAGGAGCACATACACCAAAATTCAAGGCAAGGCATTCCATACAAAATCATAAATGCACTATCTCTACGAAATTATGGGCACTATACCCATCATGGCCCAAATATCCTACAATATATATGAATGATTTACACACGCCATTGAGCAATCCTATCAAGAGGATCCCTCCATCTAGTCGGCCCGAGAGATGAACCTTGCGTCATTGTAACGAGAGGAACGATAGTCAATTGAAAGACTCCTATTTTCCCCCTTCCCATATCGAAGGAGTGTTGCGTACTTTGTGATGAACATGATCATTTCATCGGTTGGCGAGCTTTGGAAATGTTTCGGCGATGGTATCGGTCCATGTAGTGTAATGCAACGAACCAAACACCCGATATTCATGTACGAATATGTGGTGGAAATCATCCTTTACGCCATTTTCTATATCTATATTTCGTGGAGAGCTAGCTTATATACGTTGACCATAGTCCACCTCTCCCAAAAATATGAATTTGACTGCGAATCTATGAACGACTCGATAACTCAAGAAGATGTGATGAGTAGATCCATCCTCTTTCTCTCGGCTAAAAAATGACCAATCGGGGAACCCTTAGTCACCCCCAAACACCCTCCACAAAGAAGACCAACATGTGCATTGTGTAAAATGCCCAATCATGTGGTGCGTCACTTTCTAACTTAGAAGTGCTACACCAACGTACCTAGTCATGCCATCAAGCGAAGCGAGGACATGAACCCCATATCTAGGATGTTTTGCCTAGTGTGTCCGGGAAATCACCATGAGCGAGTTTACTTATGTCCTACGAGTACGTCCTCTAATCAATATGATACATTTATTAGAGACAAAATGTTGGGACCTTATCAGCAGAAAAAAGATACCAACATGGAAGGAAGAGCGAACGACCCCCGGAAATCTAATCCATACCCACATATGCGTAACGAGAAATATGGGAAGGCACACCAACGAAGCATAATCCGGGTTCAACCTAGGATAACATGCGGAACTATGTGACTTGATCGACCACTAGGTCAATCGATACCAAGAAGCTGAAGCACCTTACAAAATTTTAATGCGTAGCCTCTTCACGCACAACTATTGTTGTATTTTCTCACACTTTCATCATACAATAAAATGTGAGCATCCTCACGAAGCTTAGAGTGGAAAGAGAAGTGTTAAGTCTAAACTCCCCAAGAGAGCTAGACGTACCCAAAGCCAAAGCACTCGGAAGCCATGCCTCCTCCTCTAGTATGATCCCTTGAGCATCTATGCAGGACCAAGAGTGTTGATTCCCACACAATCTACTCATTTGGCACGGTGGTACCATGCACCATTTTCACTAGCCATAACCACTAACCACATGTATGCCCTATCTCATCTGTTACCCCATGTCACATGGCTTTCAATAATATTTGAATGAAGAATATGCTTTCACTTGGGGTACTTGTTTTGCGAAGTATTGTGCAAACCATCCATCACTCCATCCTTAGAAAGTTCCGGAGAAGCGGTATCATTATTCCTTAGCATGATAGAGTCCCGGAAAACTACGCATATCTTGATATCATTTCTCCATAAGAAATTAACCATAGGTTCCAAGCACCCAGCCATGTTTATCATCACCCACCTTGCGTATGATAGACATCCTCGTTGGTCGGTAGAGCCTCCCCTCCATGTTATCACCCAAAGTAGACCATGTATCACAAAAATCATGACACCCTGGCCGGACTACTTTAGTCGAAGAACCTCATGCCCATTTCACTCACCATTCATCGGGTCAAGTTTTACCGTATCAAAATAAAACCCCTTTGCCAAACTACCATGTTTTCAAGAAGATCGAAAGTGCACTACCATGCCTCGCATTTTTTCTACCCTTACCTCCATCGACAAATCCCATCTACAACATTTTCCATCCACTTCATCAACCCCACACATGATACCAACCAATGAGGCCCACTCACCCTCGGCAAAGCACCTTCCTCACATCATTGGTAGGCGAACACTTTCATGTTTTGGTGCACTCATCTCTGTGTTTTGCTAGACAAACCCTATTATTTAATTATTTTGGTAAGTGTACAAAGACCAAAAACTATGCACTATGTCCCCCATTCATCCATCCATTTTTTCCCATAGCGAGAAGTCCACAGTTTACCCTTGGTTGGAGTATCACGCCCTTTACACATAAGCCACCATGACATTCATAACCAACAAATGCCCACCACAGGCCGTCCCTGCGGCTCGAGGATTTCCCAAATCAATAATAGTTATGACTACCGTAACCTACTTTTTATACTTTGGCCTCGGAGCCATAGTCCCCAACATCAATTTTCGATCACCCCTCACCATCATGCCTATGTTAAACCTATCACATCCGTTATCCTCCTATATTTTATAGAATCCACTAGGTAATTGTGGATGTTCTACAAGAAACTAAAGATAGCATTATACCTATCAACTATCTTTAGAAATATCAACACCTTCATTATCCTAAATAGACCTATTTCATTATTTTTCATCTACGCAACTATAAGTTTACCCTACTACTCTTAAAATAATTCATTTTGGGTTGTTTATCTCATTTCCTCTCCCTCCCTACCCACACTCTCATTCAATCCATTCCTCTTCTACGAGCCCATTTTTCCCTTCAAAACCCTTCTAAAGAACCCTCCCTTCATCATTTTTTTCCTTATATCACTGATAAAACAATGTAAAAAACTACTTTTTACATTGTTTTTTTTTCTAAAGATTTATTTATCGAGATCCTTTTTATTTTATACATATTAAACTTTGTTTTTAAATGTATAAACCTAACTCTTTATGTTTTAACTCGAGCCCCTTCTCTTTAAGCCCTCGCCCATATACATTTAAACCCCACACCCATATAACCATTACTTTGCTTATTACATAGCTCTCGACCTTATTGTCTAAACAAATCCTATGTATAATTTCAACCCCGCGTCAAGCAATAGCTGCCCGTCGTATTCCCAAGACCCCATCCTAAACCACTCACCTTTGTTACTCTCTTGCCCTTGAGATCCGATGGCCCACACAACATATCGAAAATAATATATCACGAGATTAATGTTCTAAACATTCCAAAATGGGTGGTTTCACCTTGCCACGCAACGGAGTCATTGAATCGTATTGCATGCACTTGGAAAACCGTCCCAGCCTCCTCGCCGTGTGAAAAACCTCTAGTTTCGCAAAATGAGCGTACCTGTGCCAAAATTCAAATAACCCCACCTCTGCTCAAATTTCATGTTGATTCCACCTATGGAACCAACCCGGAACACCATTCTACGGCCTCACAAATGGCAAGAAAACCTTAAAAAAGCATGACAAACCCTCCCCATGGTTTTAAAGCTAATTTTGTTTTTGTGTAAGGTTTTAATGTCAAAAATACATGAGATGCATTACAACGGTCCCGAGGACATTCAATTAAATGTACGGGTGACGATCCATAGATTTGATTTAAATTTAAAGGGACGAGAGGCCATGTCAAGATTAAATTGAGTGAAACATGATCATCGATGGATATTTAACCCTCAGCCTGAGAAGAAATGCATACCTACATAGACGAGATAGAGACACGGTGAGAAGAAATATAGTGAAAATTTTGTGATAAAGAAATGAATATTAAAGGTTAAAATGGCCAAAGAAGTCTATGGTATGCCACTTGTCCTTTGGTTTGCCTCAAGCAGAGTTACCTTAAAAGGCTTTTCTTGTCTAAGTAGAGCTAGAATATTCTTAGCGACTATAACTTTGCTTCCTTCACAACTTATTATTATTTTCATTTCACAATCTAATCTAAAAGATCCACTTGATGTAGTGGGCGGCCCTGAAAACCATTTCGAGTTGATGAACAATTAAATCCTTTTACTTGACTCCATAGCCCAATGGATCAATGTTTTCTCATAGTCCATCTACTCGGATGAAACATCCTTTCAATTATTCACCATAGATCATCGATCTATCCCGATTAATTAAACCAAAACAAACTAGTCCTCGAACCATAACTAGCCTAATATCATAAAAACAAGACTATAAAGAGATATATCATTTGAAAACACTTATATAGAGAAATCCCTCTTGAATCTAGGAAGGCTAGGTCCTAGGATTCCAAAGTGGTTTTGATGTGGCCCACTGAGTGTTTGTTCTTGCCAATCTTGAAAATCATAGGGAGCCAACATAACGGTGACCATCTTTGGGGAATAATGAGTAATAGAAACGCAAAACATAGACTCAAAAACTCGAGAAAACCTCATTTAAAACTTAGATGAATCAAGTGTTAGCCAATAATGGTTTCCGATTATTGATGGTGGACAACGATCGGCCATAAAACAAGTAAAAATCCTCCACAACCCATGGTGACTCCCCTTTTGGTTTCGGTAGATGCTTTGGCTCCCTTTGGTTTTCCATAGACTCCACTAGGAAACTTATATTATAATAAAAACATTAACAATACGGAGTCAGAATAATTTGTGTATTAAGTATGCCTTTCATAGTTTGGTTTTTGTGTCAAGGCTTGTTATACCTCTGTAACCTTTATGATTTGTTGGGTCTAGAGTTCTAGCTTAGAAGAATTCATACTAGATCCTATCTGACCCAAATCCTCCTACTATAGTTTACACTGTTGGGTGTGGAACCTTTGATTATCTTGTTTATTTTGTATCACAACGTTGGACTCATGTACCTTAATGGGGAAAAAAAAACGGCCCATAATTAAATGCGCACTGGGGGTCTAGGGGGCGAGTTTGTGACTTTATGGAGATGGTTTTAGAGGCGGCACCACGAAGCTAAAAAATAGATGTAAAATTTCCTTGTAAAAGTATAGTAATTTCTAGTCAATACGGGTCGTTCATTAGGCGGATGATGTTTAACGGTAGAAGTTATGTTTAGTTTTAGGGGTTTTTTTCCCTATAAGGAAACCCCTCGCTTTGTATGAGGGTATTGTATTGCGGTTTGTATGTATTCTCGGGCGAGAAACGGATAGGGAAACTGTGAGAGAACGGAGGAAATTACATCGGATGCTGCTATAAGTTGTATCTCTTAATTTTGTTGGATAATAGAAAGGAAGGACGGTACATTCGGGGTGGACATAGCCCAAGTTTGGGTGAACCATGTATATATGTGTGTCTCTCACAGTTTTATGTGTTTTGTGTGCTTTTTTCCGCATATTTTATGTGTTTCATTTCTCTATAATATATATATATATATAATTTTCTAACATTATAATCTTGAGAGCATCCTTGAGTCTATAAGTCTAAAGATTCATTCATGAGACAATCCACAAAGCAAGTTCCCTACACGAAAACCTCAAGAATTGCAAAACTCCTACGGCTCACCCCTAGGACCAGCTTGTCTAGGACTAGATCTCGAGTTGGATAACCCAAATAGTTAGACCCCTCCTTGTACAACATAATTCTATTGTACTAACTTCATATCCCAATGTTCACCTTCCTCCATTTAACCCTGTACCTCTGTAAAGCCCCCACTTGTGTCTCTGTTTCCAAAACCTCATATCATGGCAACATGGTATGATCCTTGTCCTTCCTTTTCCTTTCGGGTCATTACTGCCACGGGATTATCGTCAAGTTTCCTTTATATGATGCTAGTAGTTCTCTTGCTCAACAAATATGGATAAAATGAATGACTACTTTTATAAATAAAAATAGATGATGAAACTGAAAATTAGAATGTTCTCAAGCCTAGGGGAGAAGCAAGAAAATGGATTTCAAGGCTTAACCCCTAATAGCATAAATGACCTCCCTTCTTTTCATCAAATATTCTTAAACAAATGGGAAGTCAATAATAATCCTCTTCAAATCCTATCACAAGACAATGACCTTAAAAAAATCTTTGGAGAGAGTGTCAAGACTGCTATACTGAATTAAATAGTGTTTACAATGCTCTCCCTCCCCATAGAGCCTGAAGACCCTGGCCTTAGTGAAATTTCTGAAGGATTTGATCTATACATGTGTTATCAATTAAGAGTAAGGGATCCTCGAACCTTAGAGGACATACAGGAGGAGAAATAAGTGTAGAAGCTAACCTAAATGCCGGAAGGGCTAGATTTAAAATAGAGAAAAAGGTTACATACAAATATGAAGGCTGGACCATCCACATACGATGCCAAAATTGACGGCTAGTTATGACAATGGAGAGGATGATGGAGAGAATAAACATGAATGAGAGAGCTTATCCTAGAAAAATTAAACACCTCCTCAAAACAGAAATCAAATCAGAACCAAAACCAAAATTTAGAAGGAATCCCCCTCAAATTAGAAAAAGAGAGGCCTTGATCAGCAAATTAGAACTCCTTTCTAGGAAAACTATGTTGATGAAGATGAGGGTGATTGAAGAAGCAGAGGAAAATCACATAAATTTAATGGGAGTAAACAATGAGGATATTATTTTCCTCACTAAGGAGGAACAATGCATATTTACAACTTATGAAGAAGAGACTAGAATATGAAGACTACAAACAAGGCTTTGAAAATTCTATAATGGAAGTGCACGAGAAAATATGACCTCGAAGCAAGAAAAACCAACACACTCCCAAAAAAGAAATACCTTTGAAATTTCTTCTAGGAATAATCTGAAAAAATTTCTAAAAGGAAATAGAAAACAATAACATAGTGGCTCAAAAGATATGATAAAAATATAGGAATAAAAACAACCAATTTAGTGGAAAACATAGTGGTGACCAAAGCAACACTAGCACTTTAGCTAATGCTCCTAACAAAATTTGTTTAAGCTGTTGTTCATAATAAAAAGCACGGCCAAGATAAATTTTACGGCATGATGACTAAAAAGGATGATATAAACATTTCTAAAACTCAAACACCTTTCATTATAGAGAATGAAATTTCCAAGGGATTAGATCTCTATCCTCTTATTTGAACTAGTCACCCCAAGATGTATATAAATCAAACTTTTAAGAGGTTTAAACATAGGAGAAAATGTTGATTCTATTAATTTAAATGATGACAAACTTTGACTTCTGTTTGGACCGAAGTGGAAGGAAATTTCAAGAGGAGGTGTTCACTCCATTTTATGTCAGTTTAAACATCCATGATAACATTTTTCACAATTCCATGTACTAGACTACGGTGCTTCACACAACCTTATGCGCAAAGTAGTGATGGAAGACTAAGCATTGAAATAAGTATACCTTGCAAATATTATACTCTTTTGATTCCGGTAAAGTTAAATGTCTGAGCTAATCAAAGATTTTGTAGGAATTTACGGAGTAAGTTTTGTATATCGAGAACCAAATGTCAAGCTCACAAAAGATCACAAATAAAAACACCCAGAGTATAATCGGGTGGTTAAAACCCTCAAAGAGGAAATAGTCCACACCCTAATGTGACCACTTCGGGGAATTTATTAATATAAAAGAAAAAGTTACATATGTTTCTCTCATAAACGGATTCTCGGAAAAATTACCCTCCATGCTCTTTAAATAGAGATCATGGACCAATCGATGTTAAGCCACGGATCCAAGTGTCGTTAATGCGAGGTGAGAATAATCGTTAGATCACTACGAATCATGACGGGATGATTATAAGTTACAAATGTACATGGTAAAGAAACACACTTTACCTAACTCTAGACTAGACTAAGTTATTCTTAATTATTTCTATGTGTCGGAATATCCTAACATGGTGCGTAAAGCACCACTTTTACGCTTCTTATACTTGGGATAGTTCTACGGCTAATCGAACTTACCACATGGCTTCGTCGGATCCGTACGAATTTGGTCTTCATCGGTAGCATCCAACTACATTTGGTGTGATAATCGAAGTGCCATTTAGATATGTAAAGATCCCATTCGGCATCGGCGTATGAAACACGATGAACTCCACATACACTTCATCGAAAAGCTCATTCATGATCGTGTTATTGAATTGCGGTATTGTACGACCAATCATCGAGTAGCCGATATCTTTACGAAGTCTCACGAAGCGAAGTTTACCAGAGTCGATCCATGCTTGGGCTTGGGAAAGTTTTCATTAAGGGGGGATAGGCTCTAATGCCTCCTTCCTTCTCCTATTGTGTCACTTTTGTAAATCCCTTCAATCCTATCCAATTTGTTCTTAAGGGGGATGTTAGGATATTTACACATAGGAAATAGGCTCCTTTTAACCATGTCACCTTTGTAAATCCTTCAATCCTATCCCAAGAAGTTGTTCTTAAAGGGGGATGTTAGGATATTCGACAAATAGGGAAATAGTTAAGAATAACTTTAGTCTAGTGTAGAGTTAGGTAAAGTGTTTCTTTACCATGTACATTTGTAAATTATAATCCAACGGTCATGAATTGTAGTGATCGACGGGGTTATCTCACCTCGGTATTAACGGAATTTGATTTGTGGCTTAACACTCGATGGGTCCATGATCTCTATTTAAAGAGCATGGAGGGTCATTTTACGTAGCCGTTTATGAGAGAAACAAATGTAACTTTTCTTTTATATTAATAAATTCCCTGAAGTGGCATGTTGGCTCGGGGCGTGGATTGTTACCTCTTTGAGGTTTTAACCATGTGATTATGCGGGTGTATTTATTTGTGATACGATTTGTGAGTGGTGACCTTTGGTTCTTGATCTACGGAACTTACCCCATAAATTCCTACGGATTTATGTGTCAACTTAGCATAAATACGAGCCAAGAGCCTAGTAATGGATATTGTGGTGGGCGATATACCTCCTAAATATGGCATGCTCCTTTCGAGATCATGGGGTGCTAGACTCTAAGGTATACAAGTGGAGATGACACGCAGCCATCCTTGTCTTTGATCGGGGATACTATATAGGGAAACACACATGAAATGGTTAGAAGTCAATAAAAACCCCGGATAATTCCCCTCTTTATTCTATTCACATAGACCTTGATTCATTAGTTCTTTACAATGATGAAAATCTTAATGAACAGTGATAGAAAATGAGCAAACAACGGTATAAAAAGAGGAAAAGGAGGAGGAAACAGTCAAAACAATTTGCTAACACAAAATATTACAACAAACATAGTGGAAACCATAGGGAATAAATAAACCATGTATAGGGTTGACCATGAAAAATAAAGTATCAACATAGTGAAGATCATGATGGAAAAAACAATGATAAACATAGTGCGGACCCTAAAAAATAGCATAATGAGGACAACAATGACTTTAATGACAAATCTGAAAATGAATCTCTTTGGAGTATGAGTTTTGATAGTTCTTGTAGCAAAACTAGCTGTAGTTCACGAGCGAGGCATATGGGTACATAACACATAGAAAAATCATGCGAAGTTCACTCATACAAGCTAAACTTTCAATGCACAAATAACATAGTTTAATACGAGGCCCTCATCTTAGGAATACAATTGCGAAAAAATTAGGAGCAAAGAGGATAAGCTGTTCATGGAGATTTTAGAGTTAGTCATTAGACAAATAAGTGGGGAATACACGACCCGATCATCCAGATTAAAATCTTATAGAGATTATGCTACGACCTCTTGAAAACATTCCAGAATATGAGCTTACTTTTATCCCTAGAAACCAAAACATTCTTGCTAATGGTTTAGCCTTTATTTACTAGTACATGTCAAAAACCTTATCAAAACAAATAATACAGTCCAAGTCAAATATCGGCCAGCAATCACGACAACATAAAATGTTTGGAAATTTTTTGAAGGAGATAAACGGATAGAGTATTTCTAACGGTCCGGGAAATGGGTTTGAAATGCCAAATTCAAACTCGGGTATGAATAAGACTACCCTGCGAGGAACAATATTAGAAAGAAGAACCTCGACCCAACGTGATATAAATGTTTGTTGACCAAAGAAAACATACATAAAACAAAGATGTGAACTAATTTAGAAATAATACTTTGAAGTGCTGCAGTCTATCTTTTGATAACTTTCGAAAATTTGGTGCTATAGAAGAACTATTTGACTTTAATGATGTTGCTAAAAAGCCAAAAATGGAAGCAACTAAAAATGAAATAGAAGAATGCAATATAAGTAGTGAAAAAAACCAAAAATGATCAAGTTGTCCAAAACACGCCTCATATAAAACATAAATATCTTGAGCTTTTTAGAGAATTTGCGATGTTTCTTCTTGGGTTATGAATATCTAAACTCTTATGATACGGAGATAATATAGCATAAGATACCCCTCAAAGAAAACTAGAATCCATTTAAATAGAAATTGTACGGGAATAAACCATCCATTTACCCCTGGTTGAGAAGAAATTAAGAAAATGTATGATGCTAGGATTATAGTCCTACGAGATGCTCATAATGGGTTTCAAACCTCATATTAGTAAGGAAGAAAACGGGGAGAAATAGAGTTGTGCATAGACTTTAGAAATTTGAACAAAGCCTCCTTAAAGGACAACTATCCTTTACCAAAAATGGATCACATCTTACAAAGGTAGTGGGTTCTAAAATAATTTCTTTGCTAGATGGCTTCTCGGGGTACAATCGAAGTCTTTGGTACACAAACGATGAACACGGGACAACTTTCCTACACCTTGGGGCACTTAAATGTATGTGAAAATTCCTTTTGGGTTAATGAATGTTGGTGCCACCTTCCAAAGAGCCATGAACATTTCTTTCTCAAAATAGTTAGGTTAATTCATTGTGATTTACCTTGATGACATCATTCTATTCTAAAATAGATGAAGAACACCTAGCTCACTTAAGAAAAGTATTTAAAAAATATGCAAAAGGTATGCTTTGTCTCTAAATCCCAAAGAAAAGTCTGTTTGGCCTTCAAGAAGGAAAATTTTAGGCCACATTATATTTGAAGAAAGGGATCAAGATAGACCCAAAGTTGAAGGAATGTTTCAAATCAATCATCCTAGAAATATCAAGAGAGTTTGCAATCTTTCATTGGAAAGATAAATTTCTTAAGAAGGTTCATACCAAACCTTTGAACTCCTTAAAAACATGAAAAATATGCTGAAAAGAGAAATAGGAGTTAAATGGACCATAGAAGCAAGGCAATCCTTTGAACTAATGCATACAGTTCTCATTATCCCCAGGTTACCAAAGACTTCTTACATATTCTCCTTTGCATCGGAATATACGGTTTACCTTTATCCTATTACATAAAAACATAAAAGGAAAAAGAGCAACCCATTGTATTTTTTAGCAAGGCATTAAGAGATGCACCTACGAAATACAACATGATGGAAAAACAAGCTTTGTCTTGATCAAGGCATTCAAATATTTCGGAGTTTACATTTTACACTCACACATTATTGCATTTGTGCCTTATTCGGTGGTAAAAGAAATTTTTAACACAAGATCATGATAGAAAAGAAGTAAGTGGATTGTTGTTATATTTGAATGTGATTTAAATCAAGCCCACTAAACTCATTAAAGGACAAGGACTAGCTAAACTCATGGTTGAAACAAACTTCCGAAGCACTAGACATGAATATGATTGATGCATTAGATGAACGGGAGAAGTTTGGAAACTCCACTTATTGAATATTCATTTTTGAATTCATCTTGGTATGCGATATTTTATATGTGCTTCTTAATCTTAATGTTCCTCTGATTTGTCTAAAACAAAGGCAAGATACTTAAAGTTGAAGGTTGTAATTCTGACATTTTAGATAAAAGTTTATATTGGAAAAATGCTAGTAGTATATTGCTTAAATGTTTTCCTAAGAATGATGCGGATAATATCAATCATGAGTTCATGAAGGAGGAATGTGGAGGCCACCTCTATTGGAAAACTACTATCAACGAATCCTTAGAGCTAGTTACTATTGGCCACCCTCTTTCAAGACATCCATAAAATGGTAATTTCCTACTATAAGTACGCGAATCTTTGAAGGAAAAGAAAATTGTTGCCCTTACCTTTGCATCCTATCTTTGTTGAAGCTCCTTTTCAACGATGGGGCCTAGACTTCATTAGGGAAATCCATCTGCTTCATACGCCATGCCAAGTGGAGCCTCATGATGCCTACTTTAAAAAATGGATAGAGTCATCCATTGTAGAACTACCACCGATTTCGTCGTCATTAAATTCCTTGAAAATCATATTTTTCTAGATTTGGTTGTCTAGAAAGATTATCACGGACAATGTTGTTGCCTTTAGATCCAAGAGATGAGTAGACTTTTTCCACAAATATAATATTACATTTGGTCATTATACAACTTATTACCCTCGAGGTAATGGGTTGGTAGAATCCTCAAACAAAATTTTGGTGAACATCATCAAACAATTCTTTGGAAGGGAATAAAAAGTCATGGCACAACAAACTAGTACATGCACTATGGGCGAGAGAGATTAACAAGAAATCAATTGGAATGTCTCCTATCAACTAGTTTATGGAAGAGCGGGCTACAATTTTCAAAATGTTTAGGAGTACCGATCATGCGTGATCCGGGGAGAGTATAGTATGAAGAGGAAGACATGATAGGAAGGATAAATTAAAATTGTACAATTGCAACAAACTAGAGAGGAAGTATTTAATAGAACACGGCTAGTGCGGAAAGAATTAAGAAGTTGTTTTATAAGAGAACCAAGAAAATTATTTTAACATTAGTGAAAAAGTGCTCAAATGGGACTCAAGGAGAAGACAAGGGGAAAAGCGTGGAAAATTTGAAAATGTAGAAAGACCCATACATCATCCACTTTCTGCTGAGGTAACAATGCATTTTTAAAGAGATGGATGGAACGAACTATTTGGAGGTCTTGTCAATGGAAGGATGCTCAAACATTATTTTTGTTAAAAATAATCGGTTTAAAGCTTTATCCATTGTATATAACAAGTTGTTTGAAGAAAATATAAAAATAAATAAACACAAAAACAAAGAAAAAGAAGAAAAGAGGAGATGAAAAGAAAAGGTAAAGCCCCGATACAAAAAAAGAAATATTTCTAAAAAGATGCCAAGTAAAAATGCCACTGCTTGAAAGAAATTTTTTTTTAGTCATACGACCTAATCATGATTGAAAAAATTTTAAATTTTTCTTTGATAGATTAGTGAATGAAGATTTCCAAATTGTCTAAACTTGGCTTATTAGTAGATTAGATTAGGGAAAGATATTGGTTCCAATTCTCACATCTGAACCAAGAAATAAAAGAGAGGGATACCTGACAAATTACAAATTACAACCCTCCAAAGTTCTTGTTTTAATTTAGCAAAATAAGTGTAATGCGGACTTGTGCAAAATACCTGACTCATAACAAATTAGAGTGTCTAATCATGATTTGAATTTATGTTTTCAATTTTTGAGTTTTTTAGAGTAGAGAATAAAATTCTATCAAACAACTTAACCTTGAAAGATAGGTAGATTAGGAAGAGAATAAAAACCTCATCGGCTTAATCTAAGTTTTGGATGATATAAGTGTAAAAGTTGATAGTTTCTTATTTTCAAAAAGAGAAAATAATGGCAAGGGTTAGCTAGTTTAAATGCACCCAATCAAAGAAAAATGCTAGGAAAAATTCGTATGGGTAGGTATAATTTTGAGTTGAAGCAATCATGTTTTTCAGATTTTGAAGTCACGACTTCAAAAGAATAGTATCAAAGTAACAATTAAAGAAAGGAGTTTGTCAAAATACAATCGCGGGGCAATTAAAGAAAGGAGTTTTTCTGCGAGATTCTTGACACCTCTAAAGGAGTTGCCACTCAGTGGAGCCCTTATTATCCTCTTGTATTTTACATAATTCACTAGGTAACATGGATGTTCTCTTGCAAGCAACTAAAGATAGCATTACCTGTCTATCGGCTATCTTTAGAAATTAACAACCATTATCCTAAATAGACCTATTTCATTATTTTTCATCTCTACCTTCTCGGTTACCCACTACTTCTCTTAAAATAATTCATTTTAGGTTTGTTTATCTAGTTTCACTCTCCCTCCCCTACCCACCTCTCATTCAATCCATTCCCCCTCTAAGAACCCATTTTTCCCTTCAAAACCCTTCATAAAGAACCCTCCCTTCATTATTTTTTTCGTTATATACAATAAAACAATGTAAAAAAATTCCTTTTACATTGTTTTGTAAAATTGACTATCGGGTCCTTTGTAATATTCCCAAATTTTTAGCCTTCAATCTAAATGGAATATAAGAGTTGTTTCATCATAGGTAGGTGAATAAATCAGTAGGGAGGCCCATTAACCTATTTATAAGGATCAATAACACTCCTAATGTGAAAACGGTAAGAATAAGTAGCTTATTTGAGCACCCTTGGGTGTGAATAGAGATGGGGACATGTTGATTCATTCCAAATTCAACCAAGTCAACAAAGCTATCTAGATACATTGAGCCACCTTGATGGACAATGCGAGTTTTGGTGGAGGACAACTTGCATGAGCTTGATGGCATGTGGATGGGACCCAATGAGGAGAGGTTCACTTGCTATGAAGAGGATGGAAGTATTTGTTAGGCATGATTTTTATTTCGATCTTGATATTGTCTATTTAGACTTCGCTTCCCCTTGTTGTTTAGCAAGGTAGCACAGGTGTTCTAGAGTAGGAATTCCACCTCTTCCCTTGAGAGGCCGCAGGAGAGCTTGTACGGTATTGCTCACATCAAGCTCAAGGCCAAGCATCATTCTTCGGTCTTGACATTTTTTTGTAGCGGGGATATTCTTTGAGTTGCGGGGTGTTGTAGTGGACGATTCTTGCACCACTTTCGAATTACTTGCTTCTCAATAGAGGGTTCCTTCCTTCTCTTGAGAAATCAGTTAGGAAGCTTTTGAGAATATTTCACATGCGGTAGCGAGCCAAAGTGGTTCCTAATCTCCTACGAGTGCATTTCCTTGCCGAGACTACGTCATTTTATGTAGAGTTGTTGCGACGGGGGTTAAGACCCGCTTGTTTTTGAGCTAGTTTCCTAGGGAAGAGGGTGACCCTTCTCTGGAAAGCTAGGAAGATCCTCATCCCTCTTTTGTGTTATTTAGCTATATTTCTATAATTTTGTAGTAAGACTACATTTTCGAGGCTGAATAAATCAGATCTTCTCTTCTTTTTACATGTGTCTCAAGAAACCCTTGCGGGTTAACTTTATAATACAATAAAAAGGCTAGATCTACGATTTTCTTGGCATATTATTCCATGTAACTCCGGATCCATGTTATTTCATTATTTTACTGCGAAACCCTCCATAAAATAATGTTGTACATGCTTGATCTTTTAACATAACTCAAGTCACGGGATTTAACCATTTTAAAAATAAGATGGCGGGAGGTATTTAGCATGTCAAAGGATTTATTTCTAATCCAATTTCGTATGTGAGAGCCTAAAAACATATTATAAGGGAACCTAGTGTTATTTCACCTAGTAAAAATACATATCTTCGGGAATAACATATTCGGGTTCTAATTTGCATTTTCCCCACTTGGGAATGTGTAGACATTCTTATTTTGCTGATATTTCACTCATTTGAAGGCTATGTGTTTAGAGAAAGGCATCATATGAGTCTATTTTCTAGATCTTCAACTTTGGAATATATTATGATATTCTATTTTTTGTAGAAAATCCAATTTTGGGATATTACGGTGGTATCAAAGCTTCAATCTTGGCTTCGGCTGTGGAACTCGGCCATGAATCTGTAGGAAGAGATGAATAGAAATAATACTCCATTATGTGGGAAAAAGGGAAGATAGGCTTACAAAGCTTCTTCCGAAATCATGCGATGCATCAGAAAATCTTAAGAGGATAAGAGGAGAGATGGAGATCTGAGGAGTTTGGACCTAGAGCCGGATCTAGATTGGTACATGATAGTTGAGCATGCAGCTACATCCTATTATGCACATCATAGTCAAATACCCGGAAGTTCTGTGAGAGAGATGAAAGAAGATGAAATGCCGAAGAAAGGGAACTCTTAGTAATTTTAAGGGTATGAGTCTCAGAGAAGTTTAGACATCTTTTAAAATAGTTCTGTAAGATCAAGGTGGAAGACCATGCATGACATGGATATATTTTCTCTATCTACCTTTGATGGATCCCAACACTCAGCAAAGCTTGGGTGGAGGTTGTGTACTTATTGCAGCCTTGTTTACGAAGAAGAAGCCATCGAGTTGTATGTTGCACTTTTGAAGGTAAGGCCTATGCTTGGTGGATGTTTGAGTCATTTTCATTGAAAATTGTTAATACTTCTCCTTTTTCAAAGTTCACTAAAGGATTGGATTTGAAATAAATGATACAAAACATGATACAATCAAGCCAATGAAACTTTTGCATAAGTTGGGGAGACTTAGAAACTCAAAACCACTTTAGAAACCTATTGGAGGAGGTCATATCTTGCATGATGCCTTGCTGGAGGTAATATTTCTTTAATAACCTTGTAAAAGAGAGGGCATGGAGGGTCCTTTTTGCAAAGGAGGATCCTCCTTATTGTATGACCCTCCTATTCATATTGAAGATGGAGAGAAGGATGGAGGTTACAACTTGTCACATATAGAGCATATCTAGTGCCTCATGCGAGGAGGAAGGAGGAGCACATGCTCCAACGGGAGAATTTCTTGTGTCATTGCAGAGTTCCCCGAGATCTCATGTGAGAGGCAAAGTAAAATGAATAAACAGCATGGTTGTTAGATGATATTGATGGAAGGAGAAGGAAGGGAGGAAAGGCGGCATCACTTGATGAGAGGCACACATCCAGCTCTATTTCGGAAAAGCTAATGCAAGGAAGAGGCAGTGGTTTGCGTTGTTAGGGCAAGGGCAAGGTTTCCCAACCATGAATAGTCTTCTCTTGCCATGGATGTCTCACCACATGGAGGCATTTCAAGGAGACCACCAAGACTTGGAGTTGGTAAAAGAAATCTTACCATTCAGTTCACCCTCTTAGATTAGGAGGTGAAGGCTTTGGAGGAGTCTGGTGCAACAGAGTTTGGGATATAGGCTCAAGGAGGAGGGGACATCCTTCCATTTTAAGCACCACCCTCTCACTATACATCTTTACTGCTTGTGAAGTGCTGCTGATCATGGAGGATGGCACATTCATGGTGCAAGGGACCTACTCACGAGGCTTTGAAGAAATAGAGAATTACTTCCTTTGAGAAGGAATCATCCATACATTGGAGTATATGGAGGCCACTCATGCTTGCTTTGGCCAAGATTGGGAGATTATTTTGGAGGAGAGCTTCTCATGGGAAGACGGCTTCCAAGGTTACTAATTCTTTTTGAGCATGAGTAGTTGTGTTAGCCACCAATAAAATTTCTCATATCAAAAGGTGGCTAAAACATTTTGGAGCCCTCAAGAAACATGGTTTTATTTCTAAGAATTTTATCTCTTGAAGACTCATGAAGACATCATGCCCATTGTCAAAACTATTTCTTTGTTTCCATTTTTAACTACGGGGGTACGGTGATTTCACTTAGAGAAAAGAGTCTTGCAAAGGCCATTTTTCCCTTCCCTTCACCTCAAAACTAACCTTCATTTTCCCCCTCTTTTCCTCATAAACTTCCTCTATTTTTCCTTTTTTCCCTTTCCCCCTTCATAAAATCCACCGATAGAGTTTAAACTCCTTTTTTTAACTCTATCAAAACGTAAATCCATCGTAGGAAAATTCTAAGAAAATCATAAAAATACACCTTTTTTGTACTAAGGGTTTTAAGCCCATGGGCTAAATCATAAACCACTTACCCACATGTGCCCTAGTCTTTGGAACCAGCGCCTGGGGTCAGCTGGGAGCTTCGCATCGGAAAAATCGAGTATGTAAGTCTGTTGGCCATGTTAAAACCTCAGGTGTGATTAAGCCTTTTAACCCCTCGATCTTATTATCGCTCCATATAACCCACTGTGTACACCTGCCAATCAGGTGCTAAAACTGTGAATAAACCATTTCTAATTGATATTTTCCTTTGTAAAGTCATAAACACACTTTTTCCTAAAGTTTGGTCTAAACGCACCTATACGGAATTTTTCTTTTAATGAAAAATGGGTAGATTGAAGGACCCGCATCAAAAGTTCCGATGCAATTGAAGCCCCATTGTATAAACCCCACTCTCGCTTTTACTCCATATAAATTGCGCCGGGACCAAGTTAAAATTCCCTAAGCGCGGTGCATTGGAGAAAATCTTAATAAGGTAGATTGAAAAGCCCATAGGCCCGATCCGAAGTTACGATTGCAATTGGCCCTTATATATATTGGCCGGGCCTATTATCTTTCATGTAGACCAACGGCCCCACGATCGGGCACCAACCACTTCACTTATATATATATATATATCTCGCCTCGATGCATAAAACCTTTGTTTTCGTTAATATTTGGTTTTATAAGTATTAAGTGGTTTACGGCAGTGCAATCTTTGAGCGATATCGGCTTAGTTGATCTGGTGATCCAACGATCTGCGCATCGTCGCATCGCAAGTTTCTATCGGGCTCATTTTTTGTTTCCCCCTGCGATTGCCACTCGTTTCACTCCCCACCGTCGGTCGTCTGCGGATCGACGTCCCAACGCTAAATCGCATCGAGGCGTCATCCATGTTCTTTTCCTGGCACACGATTCGCGAGCCCGGTGCATCCTAGGCGGAGTCTACATGTCCGGATCAAATGGTCCGGATACGTATTTACGACTTTGGTTTAAATTCATGTTCCCCACATTCTAATGTTTTAGGCCAAATCGACCATTGATCTACGTATATCAACAACCCTCATTAACTTTCTCCACCTTTGTATCTTTTTCATTTGATTCCCCGAGATGCAATCTCCGGTTGTTGATTTTTTAGATCCAATGGCTTATATTAAACGGAGAGGCACATCTTGTGGGTCTGACCTTGTTCAAAGTTTCATCTCGTCCATCGTCTTATATCCGGCGGCTCGATTTGAAACCGCCTGTCTCCTACCCTTTGTGCATCATATCCATATTGCGCTCATTCTCCTACGTTGGATCTGAGTCCCGGATCTTATGGTCAACGTTCCATATCGCGTTGTCAGCTTTCGTATGAAGGATAATTTCTAAGGGCCGCATGATATTGGTGGTTTGGAAAGCCACGTGTTGGGCGGGAACACATATCGCGTTCAAAAATGCAAAACCGCCTCCCCCACCCTTTCATAGCACGAAAACAAGCTGTTTCTCCTTGAAACCACTTTCCATCCTTTTATTTTAGTTCATCGCGTGATGAAACTCCCACGAGATTGATATATGTAGATGCTTCGACGGATATAATGCGGCCTTACAACTTCACCCTCCACCTACTTCAAAGGTTTTCAACTCATGATCTATGTCGTTGATCTCTCGTAGGCTGATCTCATCCTACGGTCCATGATCATCCTGAACCCACAACCTCATTTTTATCATTTTTTCTCCACCAAAGGGTTTTTGACCTTATTTTCTTCATTTTCTTTAATTTTCCAAATATTGTGACTCCTTCGCATTATTATTTCCTTCCTAATCGACCATTGATCTTCATGGTCGATTATAAATCAACGACCCTAACTTAATTCTTCCACCATTTTGTTCCCCCTTTGCTCCTTTTTAACCACTACGTACGGATCTCCCTTTGTTGGATGTTGCCATCCAATAGCCATGCTCATCCCCACGGCCTCCTAAGTAGTTTAACCCAATAACGGGATTTATTAATTTTTATTGTTTTATGTAGGATTTAATGGTTTTTTCCATATTGAAGGAAAGTAAGAGGTCGGGAATGACGATTCCCATGCCTTTGATTCATAAAAGAAAGCCATCACGAGGTCCAATTTCATGTTTCATCGTACTTCATGGGCATTGATGCCATATGGGCCTTGAAAACTGCACATCAACAATACACGGTGAATTAAATGAAGACAAAGTATCATTGTTGAAGAAAAAACACAACGAACGGAAGTTGAAGACAATTTTGGAGGATTACGGCTAAGATCGAAAATCAAAAAGCCTAATCCTCGAACTAAAACACAATTAAGGACAAATCAAGAGATTTTCGGTCATGAAGAGCCTCCCTTTATACATCGAGGCCAATTGATTCCTCCAAACTACCCTGTGAAAGCCACATGTGCCCACAAGAATTCAAAAGAGGCCGAATTATAATCGAAGGTTAGATATTTTCCCCGGCCACCGGCCAAAGAGTTAATTACGCCAAATGAACTTAATGCAAAATATCGGCGAGTTATTACATCACGAAACAAAGCCTTAAAAGTTAAAAAAAGCTCCCATAGGGGCATAATTCTTAATGTAAAACATTTAATACGAGAGGACACATGTAAACTTCTCCATCGAGCCCCTCAAAGGCCGAGAAATATTAAGTCTATATTAATTTCCCGGGGGATCTTTTCAGATCCCACCTCCTCATTTCTTCTATAAAAACTCCTATAGAAGATGAGAAAATGTTGGTTGTTGAACTTTGAAATATAATTGAGCTTGAAACTTTTATTTGTAAATAGTGTTCATGGGCTCTTGAAGCTACCTTGTGATTAGATAAGTTAGTACGAGAGAGTAGAGGATTCTTGAACTAAAACATTGGACTTAAAGTTGTAACTAGTTTGAAGCATCGATACAAGCTGATTTATGGGATCTGGTCTATGTCGACGGTGATGTTATTTCTTATTGTAAATTTCTATTTTATTCTTGTTTTAACTTCCCTTTGTTCATCTTCACTACGATAAAGAATAGAAAGCATAGAGTAGGATTTATATATCGATGCTACCCTTCTGCGATGGATAGCTTTATCTAAATGTTTCCAAATTGTGTTGTTTAGGAATGATTTAATTTAGTTCAAGCGATTAGGAATCTTCAGTGTTTCCTCATCCTATTGTCTTAGATAATTGTTATTCTTGAATGTTATTTTTAGTTTATGTTAAGTAGAGATGAACTAAGGAAGATATGAGTGAGAGCCTTGGTCCTAGTTTTATCCCCAAAGATTGTACGAAAGTTTCCCTAAGAGTGTGTTGAAAGCTAGCTAGTTTCAAAGTACTTACACGGATCTTAGACCATTCTTTGTTATCTTATGTGTTTGTCTTGAAAGTATACCAAGTAAAGTAGAGCTAGGAGAGGTTTGTGGTGAGCCCTTCCCGTAGTTTCTTCTCCAACGGTTACTAAGCGTCCCTTTGTGTTTTTTAAATGTTTTCTATTGAAAGTGTATCAAAGGTGGCTAGTTTCGAAGTACTTACCGGATCCTAGGTGTTTATGTCTTTCTTAAGTGTATGTCAAAGGTTTGGCTAGTCTCGAAGTACTTGCAGGATCCTGGATTTTCATGTGTCTTTCTTAAGAGTATGTCAAAAGGGTGGCTAGTGTCAAAGTACTTACCCAGTCTTGGGCTAATATTTGTTCTTCATTTGTTAATTCCCCTTCTTGTTGTATCTTTTCATTCCATAAATCAAAATTCAAGAGATCCTTATACATAGATGACTTTCCCCATGGACCACTCTAGCCCTTGCTATTTCAATTAAACCCTATTATGACTCCATAGCCTAATGAACTAAAACCTGTGATTATCACTTTTTGGCGAAGCTTGTTACGATTGCTTGCAACTTCACCTTTGAAACTCTTTCCATTTAGAACTTTCCTCAAACACGCTAATCATGCTCAACCATCCAAAGCAGTGTGAAAAACCCTCGACGCTACATAACTAGCCTAATATCATTACCCCAAAATATTTTAAAGATAAATCCATATTTGGACTAATTGGAGAGATCCCTCTTCGGGTCGGGAGGGCTGAATCACAGAGATCCCAAAGTGGTTGAAACGGTGTTTCTCCACAACGGTTGGATTTTTTCCAATCTTATTGATTACGGGGAGGCAAACATTTACGGCGACTCCATTTGAGGGAAATTTTGAGTGTTTTTTGGCCTGGGTACCTTTAAGACCTCGAGAAGACCCTTGATTCAAGAAAATTGCGGTGAGTAAAAAGCACCCTCTTGAAGCATTACCAAAACGTGTTCTTCAATGGTAATTATGGTAGGCTTGTTTGAATCGGTGACAAACTAGGTAAACACCGGGATTCTCATAATAGTTTATCTAACCTTGAAGGATCAACTAGCTTAGCCATAAGTGAACGCATGTCATATTGTAGCTAAGTTTTGAAAAAAGATTCGAGACACTCTTAGCCGGCCAATAGGGCGAAAAATAACTCGGAAAACCCAAAAATATTTGATTGGTATCTAATAAAACATGGTAGTGGACATAAAACCTTTTACCTCCAAAAGAGCTAAAAAATTTACTTAGTGACTCCAAAATCCTTAATAGACCTTAAGACTCCTTTGGGAAGAACCCTTATCATTGTAATATCATTTCAACTCGGTTAAGAGGACATAGGATTAAATTTGTGTAAAAAGATTAGTCGACCTTTTAAAGACTTTCATGTCTGGTTGAACTTTTATTATTTAGTTGGGTCTAAAAACACAACATAGTGGCTCCTAGAATGATTCATACTAGAGCCTATCCTAACCTAAATCCACCTAAGATAGTTGATAACCGGAAAGTATCCTTAGGAAGTCTCCTAAGATAAAATTTTCAAGCTGACTCGGATCACCCTTGAGAATGTAATTAGGTTCACGGAAATCTTGCGGCTCTACAAAAACCACAAGTAGATCTAAGAAATCCATTTAGAACTAGGTCTCTTGATGATTTAGATCAGCTATATTTTGAGTCTTTACTTTCATCTCTTGAAATAAGTGAACATCCTGGTAGTAGAGAAAAAAACACCACGATTCATGTTCCTTTTCAATTTAGGTGCCTCTCATCGAGTCGGCTCAACAATCTATTCCTGGTCCATCACATCAGCTCATCCTGTGCTTGTCCAAATCACTCCACTTGACCCATTTTACCTTTAGTTAATTTAACCTCCACCTATCATGGAAGCATGGTATGCTCCCTTAGTCCTTCTGTACCGGTAGTCGATCTTCCACGGGACTATCGGTCAAATACCATTATATGATGCTAATGATAACAAAATACATCAAAACATGTGGATAAGATGAATGACTACTAGAAAATGAAATTAGAAGATGATTCTGTCAAACTTAGACTATTTTCTCTCAGATTTTGAAATACGAAAATGGTTTAAAGAACCTTTCGATGTCAATGATATCAAAGCCTTCCATCGAAATTCTTAAACAAATGGGAAGTGAAGAAATCCTCTCCAAATACTCTACGATTATAAAAAACCTCCACGAAACAGCAGGGAAAGTGTACAAGCACGTTGTACCAGATTTAACTTAGGTGTGTATATTACACTTCCCTAGATGTAAAACCTTTGAGAAGCACAAGGCTTTAAAAAAATTTCTGAAGGTTTGATCTAAGATGGCCTATCGAGGTGAGAGAGAGATCCTACAACTCTTGAGGATATACGGAAACTTTCAAGGTGGGATTAAGTTGATGAGAAGAGAGAGAAAAGAATGAATAATGGGAAGAGAGTGTCCTTTGGAGAAGAATCTACCCCTTCCACTTCTAGCTCAAATATGGAAAGAATGATGGAGGAGATGATGAAGAGAATGAGCATCTGAGAGAGCACAAGAAATTAAAACCAAACTTCTTCTCAAAACGGAAACGAGAACCAAAATTAGAATTTACAGAAGGAACCAACCTCAAAACAGACCTAGGAATATGATCAACAAATCACTCCTCCTTTCATCGGAACTATGTAAGCGAGTTGAGGAAGCAGGATGACATAACGGAAGGGTATGATATCAATATCACAGGAAGTAGATAATGATGAATTTGAGGTTCATTATGATGAAAACAAGGTCTTTATACACCCTATGATGACAAAAGAGATGATGAAATTTATGATCAAGACATGGAAAATGTCATCATAGAATCTCAAAGGGAATACGACCTTAGAATTAAAACCAATCAACAAAATCCCAACACAAAAACCTACGACAAATCTTCGACAAAGCAACTCTATAAACAAGCCCAAAATTGTCAAACGAAGGAAAGAACGGTAGGTGTAAATTCGATAAAGGTAAAGAAAAGGCACTCAAAACAATGTAAGGCAGAGTCACCAGGACATGGCAGTACTAACACTTGACTAGTACTCTTGTTAAAACCATTTTTCAAGTGTAAATAGAAAAAATCACCAAAGCTAGGGATTCTTTGATAAGTGTGATTAATAAGGGTGAGAATAGTACTTCAAAGAATAAAATTCCTTTCGGTCTGGAGCGAAATTTCAAAGATCAAAATCTTTGTTCCTCTTGCGGGTTAGCTCTTGAAAATGTATAGAACCCAAATTTTGAAGGATTTAAACATGGGAGGATAATAATGACACGGTCAATCTTAATGATGACCAGCTAGAGCTTATTTTTTGTCCAAAGATTGAAAGGTAGATATCAAGAGAGACTTGTTCCTCCCTTCTATGTGAGTTTAAACGTTCATGACAAAATTGCATAACGCTATGCACGACTCGGGGCCTCTCATAATTTAATGCCTAAAGTTGTGATGGAGAGAGCCTAGGTTTAGAAATCACGGAGACATAAAAACCTTTACTCCTTTGACTCGAGCGAGTAAAATTTCTAGGATTAATCAAAGATCTCTGCATTAATTTAGCCCAGATCTGACCAAGTGCTTAGTAATGGACATTATTGTGGCTAATGTTCCCAAAATATGGAATGTTTTTATCTAGGTCTTGGGGGGCTAAGTTACGAGGACCATGCGATGGACATGACCTATGCGACCATCCCTATGTTTAATCCATCAAGAAGACTCGGGAGTCCCATATGCAATATATGGTGACTAGTTAAGACATGCAAAACTCTCCTCTATATTCTATGAATACGAGACCTCGATTCTTTTATCTGTTCAACGATGAAACATTTAGTGAACAAGTCACTTTAACAAAATTAATGGCCAATAAAAAGGAAAAGCACACCACAAAAGTGTCAAAACAACTTCTTTTCAAAACTTTAGCAAACCAAACAATGGTCTTGAACTACAAGTCATGTATCCTTCTTTTAAACCTTGACGAGTCAAGAAGACAACCCTCAACGCATTGAAAAATATGACAAAATTCAAGAAATTTCAACTAAGTGCTGATATTCCAAAAAAGAATCATCCCGAACGCAACCAGTTGAAGGATAATCTTAAGATGAACAGAAACTATTCCTCTATGAGTATGTGCTGATGGGTCATGCACTAAGATGCCGTCTTTGGTTCGAGGGTGTACGGATATGCAACAACGAGAACAATCACACGGAAGAACATTTCACCTTAAATTAAACTCGGTGTTCTAATAACAAACGGAATATGAATCCTGGTTTTAGGCTTGCAAATGTTGAAAAATTTAGGAGCTAAAAAATCAAAGAATATGGGGATTCTAAGTTAATCATTAGGCAAGTCAACGGGGAATACAACGCGAATCACCCAAGACTTAGGGCCTATCGAAATGATGTCATGGACCTTTTGAGAAAACTTTTGAGGATTACCAGATAATTTTGTCCCAAGAAAAGAAATATCACGGCCCATAGCTTAGCCTTTACGGCTAGAACATGCTTAGTGCCATACGAAACCAAAAGAATGCAACTCGGATCAAATTTAGAGTAGCGATTCCACAATGATGAAAAATATTGGTAAGTGCTTGACGAAGACAAACAAATAGAAGACTTCATGCAATTCGAGAAATGAATTTGAACTACATAGTTTGGATTCGGATTATGAAATAATTTGCAATAGTGAAGAAAATTTTCTTGGTGAATAAGAACCATCTCTAAAGGTTGCCGATATAAATCTACTATCTGTAAACTCAAAAACAAAACGGTGGTGACTTCGAAGTTAGAAACCTTGTAGTCTAAATATCATAGTTTTCCAAAGGGTCTATCCCCTTTAGAAGAGTTGTTCGATTTTAATGATGTGGCCAAGAAGAAAAAAATGGAGCCTATAGAGGCTTGAAGTGGAAGAGTGAAACATAGGCGGTGAACTTAAACCAATGATGATCAAAGTATCTAAGACTTTACCGGCTCACATTAAACTCAAATACATGGGAAACTGACAAGGAATTTTACGATGTTTTTGTGTGGAGTTACAAAGATCTTAAATCCTATGACAACGAAATAATACGAAAGCACAAAATCCCTCTCAAGGAGAACCAAAAACCATTCTGCAAATAGAAAGTACGCGAATAAACCACCTTCTGACTACCTTTGGTTGAGAAGGAAATCAAGAAAATGTATGAAAGGCGGCATTATTGTCCTTTATTAGATATTCTAAATGGGTGTCTAATGCGAGGTGTCGATGAGGAAGAAAACGGGGAGAGATCGGGCTTTGTATATACTTTAGAGACTTAAACAAAGCTTTGCTAAAAGACAACTACCCTTTACCTAAGATGGATCATATTTTACAGGGTAGGGTCTAGAAGAATTTCTTTTGTTAGATGGCTACTCGGGGTATAATCGGATCTTAGTTCACCCTTATGATCAATAAAGACAACATTTACTACACCTTGGGGCACTTTCATGTATGTAGAAAATTCCCTTTGGCCTAATGAATCTTTGGTGCAACATTCCAAAGAGCCATGGGCATAGAATTTTCGGAAAATTTGGGCTACTTCATCATTATATATACCTTGATGATGTTAACGTATTTTGAACATATGAAGAGCACTTAGAACATTTAAGAAAGTTTTGAGAAATGCGAAAGTTTTGAATATATTTAAACCTAAGAAGACCTTGTCGGTCTCCAAGAAGGTAAACTTCTTGGGCACATTATACGAGGAGGTATAAAGATAGATCGAGAGGATTGAGGCCATATTGAAAATCTCTCATCCTCGAAACATCACGGAGTTGCAATATTTCATTGGAAAGATTAACTTTTGAGAAGGTTCATACATAACTTAGGTTTGAGCTCATAGGAATATAACAAACATGTTGAAGAAGGAGCAAGGGGTAAAATGTACCTTTGAAGCAAAGAAGTCCTTTGAGATGGTGAAACAACGAATTAGCAAAACACTTCGGTTCTTATAAGTCATGTTTTTTCAAAAGATTTTTATATTTTTTCATTTGCATCGAACACAATAACTATTGTCCTTTTACGAAAATCCACAAGCACAAGAGCAGCCTATTGCATTCTTTAGGAAGGCGTTGAGGATTCCCCTTTGAAGTATAACATTATGGAAAAGCAAGCTTTTGCTGCGGATTTAAAGCTTTGAAAGAATTGATATACATCCTTCACTCACATCATTGCCTTCGTCCAAAATTCGATTTGTGAAAGACATTCTAACACGGGACCCGGATAGTAAGAGAGGTAAGTGAATAGTTGTTATTCTTGAATGATTTAGAGATAAAGCCCACTAAACTCATGAAAGGCCATGGTCTAGCTAGATTGATGGGTGAATCAAATTTAAGATTTCTTGATATTAATATGATTAATTCTGGATGAACAAGAAAATGTAAATTCCCATTGTTGAAGACCATTTTATGAATTCGGCAGTATGATGATATTCTATGTTTTTTCCTTAATTTGAATACACCTCTTTGGTTTGACAAAAAAAAGGCAAGGTTTCTAAAAGTTAAAGTTTGTAAACTACTACATTATAGATAAATGTCTTTATTGGAAAAATGAAAGTGGTGTATTGCTTAAATGTTTGCTGATTATGATCCAAGAAAGGTTAAGCACCAATTCCATGAAGAAGTGTGGAGGCCACCTATACTAGAAGACAACAACCAGCCAAAATTTGGGGGGGCTGGTTACTATTGGCCTACTCTTTTTCTTGATGTACACAAGATGATCATTACCTATCATAAGTGCCAACTACCGGAAGGAAAAAGGCTGATACCCTTACCTGCATCCAATCACGCCGGCTCTGACCTCCGCCAGTGAGGACATCCACCATCCTCTGCCCAACATAGATGGATTCTCACTACCACGGGAGAATACTTCACTAAATGGATAGAAGCCATCCCTTGTACACAAGCCAATGATTCTCTCACTATAAAATTCATGGAATAATATTCTCTCTAGATTTTGTTGTCCTACCAAGATCATCAACGATAATGAAACATCATTTGGATCTAAGAAGATGGTTGAGTTACGTAAAATATCGAGATAACATTGGGGAAATTCCACGGCCTATTACCCTCGAAAGTGGACTTTCGAATACTCAAACAAGAGTTTGGTGAGCATAATAAAGAATTTGTTCGAGGACAACAGAAGTCCTGGCACACAAAGCTTGTTCATGCACTTTGGGGTTTGTGTTAGCCACCTATAATATTTTGTTATATACCAAAAAGGTGGCTAAACATTTTGGAGCCTCGAGGGAAAAAAATTTATCACTAAAATTTGTTGGCTCTTGAAGTCTCTCTAAGGCCTCATGCCTCTGTCCGGATCCCCTTATTGTTGTTTACATCCTAAAAGCCTACGAAATCCTTCAAAAATCCCAAGATAAATACGCTACGGAACCCCTTGGTCCCCTTCCTTTTCTTCCTCACTAACCTCGACTTTCTTTTCTCCATTTTCCATGAAAAACCCGCAATTTCATGTTTCTCCTTTCCCATTTCATTAAAATCCCTTTTATAAGGTTAATAACCCACTTTTTAACCTTGAAACCTTCATTTCCTTCGAAACCCTTAAAAAACCATGAAAATACATGTTTTTATGTATAGGAATTAAGCCCCTCGAGCTTAAGCCCAACCCCTTTTTCTTCATATACCGCACCTGGAACCAAGTTTTAACCCTTTGGCGCTTATACTTAAGCTGAGATCGCGAGAATTTCCAAATTGTTATTTTTAAGGCGATGCCATCACAAATATTTGCGATGAGATCAAACCCATCGCAGTTTTCTGCCCATCGCAAATCGCATAATCGCAATATCACATTTTCATATGTTGGTCAATCGACCCATCACAAATATTTGCGATGCGATCAAACGCATCGCAGTTTTCCGCCCATCGCAATGTCGCATTATCGCCATATCGCAACATAATCCGCTCATCGCGTTTTCCACTTTTTTTATTTATCAAACACGTCAAAGTCTACCATATGCTACCTTCACACATTCATATATAAAGGACTTTTTTCCCTCAAAATGGGGGCACGTTATATTTAGGTTACAAAGGATTTTTCTGTCATATTCTGTCACGCATCTTCGCCGCGTTGATCTCGCGCCCCCGCCCATGATCCAACGCTCCTCCGCACACGCCTCCTAAGAAGTCACCCAAATACGCAGGATTTTATAACAAATTGTTTGTATTTTGCAGGTTTTCAAATGATTTTTCCGCCATTTTGAAGAAACCACAAAGGCCGAGGGTGACGATCCTCTGTCTTCTGGGTTCATAAAGAATCATCCGAAGGGTGTTAGATTTACATTTTATCAGTGAATTCATGACCCATTTATGCCATTCGACCCCGCTACTACCCTGCGCACCAGAAGACAAGCACAATTCATCATTTGTTAAAGAGTATCAGCGCCGAAGACAAAAGTTATCAGAACCGGAGATTGAAGACCCAAAACACATATTTCAAGTTAATTAAATGTGTTTTGGGAACGACGAAGACATATGTCAAGCTGAGAAAGCCTCCACCGCCATAAGAAGAGGCTAATTGAACCCTCCATAGCTTCAAAAGACACCAGCAGCCTCGCAGAAATTAAAGATCGCCGAACAATTATTGCAAATCAAAGAATGTTATCTCTAATTGTCGGAAAAACCATTCTGGAAGTTGAAGAACAGTCGGGAAGCAGGTATTTTCAATCATTTGGCCTCGAATGACACAAACAGAGTTATGAAGTAGAGTTATAAAAGATTATATTCCCACCTTATGCCTTGCCTGGTTCCCAAAGGCCAAGAATTGCATTAATTGCATAATTGATAATACTTGACCCCTGGGAAATCCGTCCACCTATTCATTCTTCTATAAATACTGCTATAGAAGATGAGAAAATGTTGGTCTCTAGACATCTGAATGCATGTAATGGTTATTCTGAAGCTACTGATGCCCTGTCTTGTAACTGAAAGATACACAAGTTGATATGAGAATTTCAAAGCTGTAGAGACCCACCGGGCTTGCAGATTGTAACTGGTTTGAACATCAATACAAGCTGCTGATTCATGGAATCCTCAATTATGTCAATGGTGATGTGCTCCTTACTGTTAATTGTTATTTTGTTTAATGTTTTCACTCTGTTCACTTTCTCTGATAAAGAGCAGCGAGCATAGAGTTAGGATGTACTCTCCACGGTACCCTACTCTTATTGAAAGCTTTACTTCTATGTTTTCTTCATTTGAATGTTCTCTTTGAAGAGTACATTAATGCAAGTTAGTTTAAAAGTACTTCCCTGATCTAGATTTCTCTTTAAAACGAGCCTTCCCTGTGTTTTCCTTAGAGTATATTAATGCAAGTTAGTTTAAAAGTACTTCCCTGATCTAGATTGTTCTTTGTGATTATCATCTGGGTTTCCTTATCGAATATGCTGAAAGCAGGCTAGTTAAAAGCACCTACCTGATCTTAAGCAGTTCGAGCTGTTTTTTAAATGTTTCTGATTGAAAGTAATTCAATGCAGGCTAGTTTAAAAGCACTTACCTGATCAACATAAATACTTTTATGTTTCCCCTTAAGTACATGTTGAAAGCAGGCTAGTTTAAAAGCACTTACTTGATCTTAGACTGTGCTTTGTTCTTCCTTTTGTTTGGTCTTTCACTTCTTATCTGTTTCATTCCATAAAATCACTTTAAATATCCTTTGATATAAGTAACTTGCCCCATGGGTCCTTCTTGAATCTTGCTGTCCAATTAAATCCTCCTATGACTCCCTAGCCCAATGGGTTAAAACTGTCTTTGCCCTTTTCTTTCAGCTGAATCATTCCTTCATTTGCAGACATCTTCACCTTTTATTTTGAACTGCCTTTCATCTTCATCATGTCTTTGCCCAACCAAAAACAAACAAATCAAACCCATGCTCTTCATAACTAGCCTAATATCACAATTTCAGCCTTTGAAGATCACATCTTTTAACTCATTTATAGAGAGATCCCTCTCTAGATTCAGGAGGGCTAGATCCTCGAATCCCAAAGTGGTATGATGTTACCTCTGCAGTTGGACTTTTCCAATCTTGCTAATTACAGGGAGCTAACATAATGGCGGCTCCACTGGGGAACTTTTTGAGTTCATAGTTTCTTGGCCAGCTTTTATAAACTCTTTAGTTTCCATACAACCACAATAACTCAGAAAACCCAAAAATATTTCAGATTGGTATCTAATAAACATGGTATTGGACCATAAAACCTTTTACCTCTGAAAAGGAGCTAAAAACTTCCACTTGGCGACTCCACAATCCTGAACATACCTTAAGACTCTACTGGGAAGAACTCTCATCGCTATACTATCCTTCAAACTCAGTCAGAGGACTATAAGATTGAAATTTGTGTAAAATAGATTAGTTAACCTCTCAAAGATGGTCATACCTGGTTGAAATTTTCTTGTTATTAGGGTCTAAAAAATACAACATAGTGGCTCCTAGAAAGATTCACACTAGAGCCCATCCTGACCCAGATCCACCTGAAATAGTTGATGACCCAGAAAGCATCCTTCGGAAGTCTCCTAGGATTAAATTATCAATTTTTTTTAGATCACCCTTGAGAGCTAATTCTGTCCCAGAAAATCCAGCTCTACGACAATCACAAGATGACCTAGTAAATCCCTTTAGAGCCAGGTCTCTTGGTGATTTAGATCAGTTAGATTCTGAGTCTTCACTTTCATCTCCTGAGACAAGTGAACATCCTGGTGGTAGAGAAACCACACCTCCCGACTTACATTTCCTTAACAACCTAGGTCTCTCTTATCCAAGATCAGCTCAGCAATCTATTCCTGGTCCATCTACTTCCACTCACCTTACATCCACTGTCCAAACCACTCCACTCCAGCCTACTGCCCCTCTTGTAAATCCACCTCCACCTCCTGCCATGGCTGCATGGTATGCTCCTTTAGTCGTTCCTGTACCCCTAGTCAATCTTCCATAGGACTATCAGTCCAAAATTCCATTATATGATGATAAAAATGCTACAACTTCATCACAACATGTGGATAAGATGAATGAATACTTTGACATAAATGAAATTGATAATGATTCTGTCAAGCTTAGGTTGTTTGCTCAAAGTCTGGGGGGAGAAGTAAGAAAATGGTTCAAAGGTCTAGTCCCCCATAGTATCAATGATCTCCAAGCCTTCCATAAAAAAATCTTAAACAAATGGGAAGTAAAGAAGAATCCCCTTCAAATCCCTGCTAATTACAACAACCTCCATAGAAACATTGGGGAAAGTGTACAAGCTTATTGTACTAGATTCAACAGTATCTATAATGCACTTCCCCTAGAATTAAAACCTCCACAGGGCTCAGCTTTAAAAAAATTTCCCGAAGGTTTTGACGCTGACATGACCTATTCACTGAGAGAGAGAGATTTTGCGACTCTTGAAGACATGCAAAGGGGTGCTCTTTCTGTGGAAGTGAACTTGATGGGGAAAAGAGAAAGAATGAAGAGTGAGAAGAGAGTATCTTTTCGAGAGGAGTCCACACCTCCTACTTCCAACTCAAAGATGGAAAGGATGATGGAAGATATGATGAAAGAGATGAGCATAATTAAAAGAGCACAAGCAAGTCAAAATCAACTTGCTCCTCAAAACAAAAACCAAAACCAGAATCAGAATGTTAGAAGGAACCAACCTCCAAACAGACCTAGGGAAGATGATCAACAGATCACTCCTCCCTTTCATCAAAACTATATAAGTGATGTTGAGGAAACAAATTAAATAACAGAGGAAGGTGCTATCAACATGCTGGAGGTCGATGATGATGATTTTGAGATTCATTATGATAAAAAACAAGGTCTATATACACCGTATGATGAAAAAAGAGATGATGATGAAAATCATTATCAAGACATGGAAAATGTCATCATAGAAACTCAAAGGGAATATGACCTTAGAAGCAAGACTAATCAACAAGCCCCAAACACCAAAACCTCTGAAAAATCTTCACAAAACAGCACGTCAACCAAGCCTAAAACGGTCAAACACAAGGAAAAAATGATGGCTGTAAATTCTGATAAAGGTAAAGAGAAAGGCACTCAAAACACTGAAAAGTAGAGTGCAGACTCTAGCAGTACTAACACTTCAGCTAGTACTCCTATTACAACCGTTATGTCAAGTGTAAATAAAACAAATCAGCAAGCTGTTGTTGCTGATAAAGTGACAACGAACAAGGCTAAAACCAGCACTCCAAAGAATCAAATTCCTTTCAGCCTCGAACATGAAATTTCCAAGATAAAAATCTCTGTTCCTTTGATAGAGTTAGCTACCCAGCATGCATATAGAGCCCAAATTCTGAAGGCTTTAAATATTGAGGATAGTAATGACACAGTAAATTTTAATGATGACCAGCCAGAGCTTATTTTTGGTCCTAAAATTGAAGGTAAATTTCAAGAAGGGGTAGTACCCCCTTTCTATGTCAGCCTAAATGTCCATGACAAAATCCTGCATAATGCTATGCATGACTCTGGAGCCTCACACAACCTTATGCCAAAAGTGATAATGGAAAGGCTAGGGCTAGAAATAACTCGACCTTACAAGGACTTATATTCTTTTGACTCTAGCAGAGTGAAATGCCTCTGCCTAATCAAAGACGTTTGTGTGAGTTTGACTCAAATCCCAGCCAAGTGCATGGTTATGGATGTTGTAGTGGCTGATGTACCCCCTAAGTATGGCATGTTGTTATCAATATCATGGGGTGCCAAGCTGCAAGGTACAATGCAGATGGATGGAACATATGCTTCTATCCCTGTCTTTAGTCAGCTTAGACGACTATACAGAGAGGCACACATGAAATTCATGGTTAGTAGTCCAGAGAAGCCTGAAAATTCCCCCATTTACTCTGTCCATACTGACCTGGATTCATTTATCCTTTATAATGACGAACCTTCAAATAAGCCAGAGCTAGAAGACAATGACTCAGCCGAATGGTTAGAAACCCCAAATCTAGAAATGAACGCAGTTCTAGAGACAGAAGAAAACAAGATAGAAACCTTCAAACAATGCGTTGAAACAACCCACCCAAATGAACATAACCAAAATGGCAAACAACAGATTGCCCATCTCCTTCAACTCCATGAAAATATTGAGGAACAAGATCCAGCACAACATCTTCTGGATCTCAGAATAGAACATTATGATGACACACTTACTGAATCAGTCACTTTAACAGGATTGATTGCCGATGGCGAGAAAGAGAAACACAACTCAGAAATGTCAAAACAGTTTCATACATGTCAAGGCATTAGTAAACCAAACAAAGATCTTGAGCCATGGGACATCTGCCCATCACCCTTAAAACTTGAAAATCAAGACAACAACCTTCGACAGAGCGAAAAACCTAAGAACTCGAAACCAAATCAACTAAGTGCTAATTTTCAACAACGATCAGAGAGCACGTTAGTTGACAAGGGCACTAACCAGGATGAAACTGAAAATGGTCCTCTGTGGACTATGTACTTTGATGGGTCATGCACTAAGAGCACTGCTGGTGCGGGTGTCTGGATTATTAACAATGAAAACAATCACATAGAATGCATTTCCTGCAAATTAAACTTTTAGTGTTCTAACAACATCGCCGAGTATAAAGCTCTTATCTTAGGCTTGCATCTGTTGAAAAAGTTAGGAGCCAGAAGAATCAATGTTCATGGGGATTCAGAGTTAGTAATTATGCAAGTCAATGGGGAGTATAATGCAAACCATCCCATACTTAGAGCCTATCGAAACGATGTCATCGACCTTTTGAAAACTTTTGAGGAGTCCAAATTGATTTTTGTCCCAAGAAAACGAAATATTTCTGCACACAATTTAGCCTTTGCCGCTAGGACATGCTTAGCCCCATACGAAACTAAAGACTGCACAACTCAGATGAAATTTAGACCAGCCGTGCTTGATAATAAAAAATATTGGCAGGTCTTTGAGGACGACAAACAGATAGAGGATTTCCTGCTTGGAAGGAATGAGTTTGAATCAGCTGATTTAGATTCTAAATCTGATGAAGACTGCCTAAACGAACAACCCCCTAAAGAATAAGAACCATCTCGTCCCGTAGAAATCAACATGTTAACTAACAAACTCGAAACTCATACTAAATAATACGAGGACACAGAAAATGAAGACATTGAGGTATTGTCAGCAAAGGACAAGAACATAACTAGGGGGCTAGCACCATTAGAAGACCTTTTTTATTATAACGACATGGCAAAGAAACCCACAGTGGAATATACAGAGTCTGAGGTCAAAGAATGCAACATAGGCACTGAGGATCAGCCCAAAATAATTAAATTAGCTAGGTCCTTGCCGTCAGACATAAAAAATAAATACATTGACTTGTTTAAATACTTTGTCGATGTGTTTGCCTGGAACTATCAAGACTTGAAAGCCTATGATACAGAGATCATCCAGCACAAGATTCCTTTGAGAGAAAAACAAAAACCCTTTAAGCAAAAACTGCGTCGAATTAATCCAATACAACTGCCTCTAGTGGAAAAGGAAATCAAGAAAATGTATGACGCAGGAATCATTGTGCCTCTGAGGTTTTCAGATTGGGTTTCCAATCTTGTAGCTGTGAGGAAAAAGAAAGGAGAAATAAGACTCTACATTGATTTCAGAAACCTTAACAGAGTCTCCCTAAAAGACAATTATCCTCTGCCCAAAATGGAACACATTCTACAGAAGGTAGTTGGTTCAAAGAGGATTTCTCTGTTAGATGGTTTTTCAGGATATAACCAAGTTTTAGTACTCCCAGAAGACCAACTCAAAACAACTTTCACCACTCCTTGGGGCACTTTCATGTATGTGAAGATGCCCTTTCGACTAATGCATGCTGGGGCCACTTTCCAAAGGGCCATAGACATTGCATTTTCAGAGGAAATAGGGCACTTCATTGTAATTTACCTTGATGACATAACAGTTTATTCTAAAACCGATGAAGAGCACCTTAAACATCTAAGGAAGGTCTTTGAAAAATGCAGGAGATTTGGGCTATCTTTAAATCCCAAAAAGACAGTATTTGGCCTACAAGAGGGTAAACTCCTTGGCCATATTATATCAGAAAAGGGAATTAAAATAGATCCAAAAAGAGTTGAGGCAATACTACAGATTAGCCACCCAAGGAACATAAAAGAACTGCAATCCTTTATTGGGAAGATTAACTACTTGAGGAGTTTTATTCCCAACTTAGCAGAGCTCCTTAGGAACATGACTAATATGCTCAAAAAGAGTGTAGGAGTAAAATGGACTGAAGAAGCCAAAAAATCCTTCGAATTGGTAAAACATGCACTCACCCGGGCACCAGTCTTGATCAGCCCAGACTTTTCAAAAGATTTCCTTATTTTTTCCTTTGCCTCAGAACATACAGTGGTTGCAGTCATATTGCAGAAAAACTCAGAGGGACAGGAACAACCTATTTATTTTTCAGCAAGGCTTTAAGAGATGCACCCTTGAAATATAACATAATGTAAAAACAAGCCTACGCTTTGGTAAAGGCCTTAAAGGACTTCAGGGTGTATATTCTTCATTCCCACACCATTGCTTATGTGCCTAACATAGTGGTAAAAGACATCCTGTCTCAAGACCCAGATGGAAAGCGGGGCAAATGGATTGCTGCAATCCTAGAGTATGATTTGGAGATCAAACCCACAAAACTCATTAAAGGTCGGGGCTTAGCTCAATTAATGGCTGAATCTAATCTACAAGCCCTTGACATTAACATGGTAGATTCCTTGGATGAACAGGAAGAATTATCTGCTCCCACTGTGGAAGAGCAGTTCCAAAACTCACCTTGGTATGCTGACATCTTGTATGTACTTACAAATCTTAATGCCCCTCCTGATTTATCAAAAACAAAGGCAAGGTTTTTAAAGTTGAAAGCTAGGAACTATTGCATTTTAAATGAATTTTTGTATTGGAAAACTGCTAATGGTTTATTACTTAAATGTTTTCCTGAAGTGGATGCAGAGAGGATCAAGCATGAATTCCATGAGGGAGAGTGTGGAGGTCATCTCTACTGGAAAACCATGGCCAATAAAATCCTTAGAGCTGGCTATTACTGGCCCACCCTCTTCCAAGATATCCATAAAATTATAGTGGCCTGTCATAAATGCCAAATCTTCGAGGGCAAAAGAAAGCTCCTTCCCTTACCATTACGACCTATCATTGTTGAAGCTCCTTTCCAACAATGGGGCCTAGATTTCATAGGAGAAATCCATCCTGCTTCATCTGCCCAACACAAATGGATTCTCACAGCCACTGACTACTTCACAAAATGGATTGAAGCCATCCCTTCTAGGAATGCCACAGATTCTGTCATTATAAAATTCCTTGAAGACCATGTCTTGTCTAGATTTAGATGCCCTAGAAATATTATTACTGATAATGCCGCTGCTTTTTGTTCTAAAAAAATGTTTGAGTTTTGTCACAGGTATCAGATTACACTTGGTCATTCTACTGCTTATTACCCTCAAGGTAATGGGTTAGCTGAATCATCAAATAAAAGTTTGGTGACTATCATCAAGAAGATGCTAGAGGAAAATAAAAAATCATGGCATAAAAATTTGGCGCATGCTCTATGGGCAGACAGATTAACCACAAAGAAATCCATTGGAATGTCCCCTTACCAACTTGTTTATGGAGCGGATGCAGTATTTCCTACCAGCCTGGGTGTAGCAGTGATAAAATTAGTCCAAGAAATACAGTCAGAAGAAGGTAGCATGATAAGGAGGATCAATGAGACAATACATCTCCAGTAGACAAGAGAAGAGGTTTAAAACAGAGCTCAAAAGGTGCAAGAAAATATAAAGAAGTTGTTTGACAAAAGAACAAAGGCTTGTGATTTCAGCATTGGAGATAAGGTACTCAGATGGGACTCCAGAAGAGAGGAGAAGGTAAAACATGGCAAGTTTGATAGTTTATGGCAAGGCCCTTACATCATTCAGTCCACCATCGGTCCTAATGCCTATTTTCTGCAAGAGCTAGATGGCACAGATCTGTTTGGGGGTCCTGTCAATGGCAGGATCCTTAAACACTACTACTGCTGAGTCTGATTTTAAATATTTCATTCCCATTGTAAATACCATTTGTTTTGTTCAGTTTCATCAATATATATATATATATATATATATATATATAGATATAGATATAGATATAGATATAGATATAGATATAGATATAGATATATATATATATATATATATATATATATATATAAAACAATGAAAGATGGAAAAAGAGGGAAGATTGACAAAACAATAAAGGTATAGCCCCATACCAAAAAAGAGATAAAATTCTGAAAGTGTGCAAGCTTAAATGCCACTCCTAAAAAACACACTTCTAGTTAGTCAAACTATCTAATCTTGACTAATTAGCTTTAAATTTTCTTCTGATAGGATAGTGAATTCGATTTGCCAAACTGTTTAATCTTGGCTTATCAGTAGGAATATTAGGATAGAAATGAAAGGTTCAAACATGTTCAAAACCTGAACCTAAATTTCCAAGCAAAGAGGTGACTCAAAATTGTTTTATTTTCTGAGTCATAAAAGAGAAAAACTGGTTCTAATTTGCCCAAAATCCGAATCAGATATCAAGGAAGAGATAGCTCAAACAAAAGCAAAAACAGAGCTGTGAAGAAAAGAGAAGGCCACGATGAGAAACTTTCAGATCTTAAGCCTTCCATTTTTTATTTTAATTTTCTGCAAATAATAATCTATGTGCAACTTGTTCTTATGCCATAGATCACAGCAAGTCAAACAACTCAATCTTGACTTGACTGTTTTTAAATTTCTGTTGTAGAATTTAGAGAATGAAAGTTTGTTGGACAGTTTAATCCCAACAGACAGTAGATTAGGTAGAGAATCATATGGGCTCAACTATTTAATCTGAGTCCATGGAGAAATAAGGAGTAGAAATAGATTAGATTTCCTACTTTCAAAAGAATAAAATGTTGTAAAAGAGTTTTCCAATCCAAGTGCACTCTGATGAAGAAAAAATGTTAGATCAGTAGGATTGGGTAGGTAGAAAGTTTGTATTGATGAAAGTCCATTGTTTTCATAGCTGCTAAAAATGTTTTCAAAGCCAGATCATCCAGCAAAGGAAGGGCAACCCAATAGATTAGGCACAGGTTGGAGTCCCAGAGAGAACAATGGATGAGGCAACTGATCAGCCTCCCAGAGGATCAAGTCTGAATTCTTGATGCCTTCAAGAAGGAACCATCCCCAAGTGGAGCCACTGTTAGCCACCTATAATATTTTGTTATACCAAAAGGTGGCTAAAACTTTCTAGAGCCTCCAAGGAACAAATTTTATCACTAAAATTTTTTGGCTCTTGAAGTCTCTCTAAGGCCTCATGCCTCTGTCCAGATCCCTTATTTCAGTTTACATCCTAAAAGCCTCTGAAATCCTTCAAAAATCCCAAGATAAATACGGCTGCAAAACCCCTTGTTCCCCTTCCTTTTCTTCCTCACTAACCTCATTTTCTTTTCTCCATTTTCCATGAAAAACCTGCAATTTCATGTTTCTCCCTTTCAATTTCATTAAAATCCCTTTTATAAGGTTAAAAACCCACTTTTTAACCTTACCGAAACCTTCATTTCCTTCAAGAAACCATTCAAAAACCATGAAAATACATGTTTTTATGTATAGGACTTAAGCCCCTCGAGCTTAAGCCCTTAGCCCCTTTTCTTCCATACGCCCGCACCCTGGAACCAAGTTTTAACCCTTTGGCACTTATCGCAAAGCGCAGATCGCATAATTTCCAAATTATTATTTTTTAAACTGATGCTTCACAAATATTTGCGCTGCGATCCATCGTAGATCGCAGATCGCAATTTTTAGTTTTCCTCCAAAGAGCCATTGCAAATATTTGCGCTGCGATCCATCGCAGATCGTAGATCGCAATTTTCAGTTTTCCTCCAAAGAGCCATCGCAAATATTTGCACTGCGATCCATCGCAGTTTCCGCCCATCGCATAATCGCAATATCGCATTTTCTCTCCGTCGCATAATCCACCATCGCGTTTTCCACTTTTGCGATTTGCGATCAGTCCCGCCGGGCCCACCATATGATACCCCCGCCATTCATATAAAAAGGACCTTTTCCCTTTGTAAAGTCGAAAATGTTATATTTTATGGTTTACAAAGGATTTGCTCATTACATTCCGCCGCTGCATCTCCGCCGTTGATCTGCGCCCCCGCTCCATGATCCAACGCTCCTTTGCACATGCCTCCTAAGCAGTCAGCCAAATACGCAGGATTTTATAACAAAGTGTTTGTATTTTGTAGGTTTTCAAATGATTTTTCCGCCATTTTGAAGAAACCACAAAGGCCGAGGGTGACGATCCTCTGTCTTCTGAGTTCATAAAGAATCATTCGAAGGGTGTTAGATTTACATTTTTTAATTCATGACCCATTGATGCCATTCAAACTTGCTACTGCCCTACGCACCATAAGACAAGCACAATTCATCATTTGTTAAAGAGTATCAGCGCCGAAGACAAAAGTTATCAGAACCGGATATTGAAGACCCAAAACACATATTTCAAGTTAATTAAAGGTGTTTTGGGAACGACGAAGACATCTTTCAAGCTGAGAAAGCCTCCACCGCCATAAAAAGAGGCTAATTGAACCCTCCATAGCTCCAAAAGACACCAGCAGCCTCGCAGAAATTAAAGATCGCCGAAAAATTAATGCAAATCAAAGAATATTATCTCTAATTGTCTACAAAACCATTCTGGAAGTTGAAGAACAGTCGGGAAGCAGGTCTTTTCAATCATTTGGCCTCGAATGACACAAACTGAGTTATGAAGTAGAGTTATAAATGATTATATTCCCACCTTATGCCTTTCCTAGTTCCCAAAGGCCAGGAATTGCATTAATTGCATAATTGATAATGCTTAACCCCTGGGAAATCCTCCCACCTCTTCATTCTTCTATAAATACTGCTATAGAAGATGAGAAAATGTTGGTCTCTGGACATCTGAATGCATGTAATGGTTATTCTGAAGCTACTGATGCCCTATCTTGTAACTGAAAAATACACAAGCTGATATGAGAATTTCAAAGCTATAGAGACCCACCGGGCTTGCTGATTGTAATTGGTTTGAACATCAATACAAGCTGCTGATTCATGGAATCCTATTTATGTAGATGGTGATGTGCTCCTTACTGTTAATTGTTATTTTGCTTAATGTTTTCACTCTGTTCACTTTCTCTGATAAAGAGCAGCAACCATAGAGTTAGGATGTACTCTCCACGGTACCCTACTCTTACTGAAAGCTTTACTTCTATGTTTTCTTCATTTGAATGTTCTCTTTGAAGAGTATATTAATGCAGGTTAGTTTAAAAGTACTTCCCTGATCTAGATTTCTCTTTGTGATTATCATCTATGTTTCCTTATCGAATATGCTGAAAGCAGGCTAGTTTAGAAGCACTTACCTGATCTTAAGCTGTTTGAATTGTTTTTTAAATGTTTCTGATTAAATTACTTCAATGCAGGCTAGTTTAAAAGCACTTACCTAATCAACAGAATACTTTTATGTTTTCCCTTAAGTACATGTTGAAAGCAAGCTAGTTTAAAAGTACTTACTTGATCTTAGACTGTGCTTTGTTCTTCATTTTGTTAATTCTACACTTATTTTATGTCTCGTCCCATAAAATCACCTTTAAAAGATCCTTTGACATAAGTAACTTTCCCCATGGATCCTGCTTGAACCTTGCTATCTAATTAAAATCCTCCTATGACTCCATAGCCCAATGGGTTAAAACTGTCTTTGCCTTTTCTGTCAGCCAAACAATTCTTTTACTTGCAGACATCTTCACCCTTTTGAAACTGACTTAACCTTCATTATGTCTATGCCCAACCAAAAAACAAACAAATCAAACCCATGCTATTCATAACTAGCCTAATATCACAATTTCAGCCTTTGAAGATCACATCTTTTAACTCATTTATAGAGAGATCCCTCTCTGGATTCAGGAGAGCTAGATCCTTGAATCCCAAAGTGGTATGATGTTACCTCTGCAGTTGGACTTTGCCAATCTTTCTAATTACAGGGTGCTAATAGGCTGACAGATTGACATTGAAGAAATCTATTGGTAAGTCACCCTTCCAGCTTGTGTATGGTACTGATGTAATTTTTCTTACCAGCCTTGGTGTGCTAGTTATGAAGTTAATTCAAAAAATTCAGTCTGAAGATAATGATATGATCAGAAGGATAAATCAAAAAATTCATCTTCAACAAACCAGAGAGGAGGTTTATAGAAAAGTATTACAGAAGCAGGACAACGTCAAAATGCTTTTTGACAAAAGAAAAAAGGCCAGAAATTTCAATGTTGGGGACAAAGTTTTAAAGTGGGACTCAAGGAGGGAAGACAAGGGCAAGCATGGAAAATTTGAAAACTTATGGCTTGGCCCTTACTTCATTCATTCAACTGATGGTAATAATGCCTTTTTCTTACAAGAGTTGAATGGAGCTAAATTGTTTGGGGGTCCTGTAAAAGGTAGGATGCTTAAGCATTACTTCTCTTGATCCATGTCATGTTCTGAAAGCCTTTTATCTTTTTTCCATTATAAATATTTCATCCACCATTTCATTCAAAGTTAGAAAGATCAAAAATAAAAAAACAATGAAAGAAAGAAAAGAGGGCATATTGTAAAAACAATATAGGTACAACCCCATACCAAAAAGAGAAATAAATTCTAGAAGTATGCAAGCTTAAATGCCACTCCTGAAAAACACACTTCTAATTAGTCATACAACCTAATCTTGAATATTTAGTTTTAAATTTACTACTGATAGGATAGTGAATTTTATTTTCCAAACTATTCAATCTTGGCTTATCAGTAGGTAAATTAGGATAGACATTAAAGGTTCAAACATGCTCAAAATTTGAACCTAAGTATCCAAAGAGAGATGACTCAAATCTGTTTATTTCTCGAGTGAAGAATAGATGTAAAACTGGTTCTAATCTGCTCAAAATATGAACCAGTCAACAAAGGAAAAACAACTCAAACAGAAGCAAAAACAAAGTTGTAAAAGGATGAAGGAAGTGCATTGAAATTTCAGATCTTAAGCCTTCCATTTTGTTTTAATTTTCTGCAAAATAATATCTATGTGAAGCTTGTTTTTATGCCATAGATCAGCATCAAGTTAGACTATTCAATCCTAACTTGTATGCTTTTAAATTTCTGTTTTAGACATTAGAGAATAAAAATCTATTAGACTGTTTAATCCTAACAGATCAGTAGATTAGGTAGAGAAATATATGAACTTAACTATTTAATCTGAGTTCATGGAGAAATAAGGAGTAGAATTAGATTATTTTTATGCTTTCAAAAGAATAAAATGTTGTGAAAAGATTTTTCCAATCCAAGTGCACTCTAAAAGAAGAAAAAATGTTAGATCAGTAGGATTGGGTAGGTATAAATCTTGTGTTGATGAAGATCCATTGTCTTTTTCATGGCTGCTAACATTTTCCAGAGCAAACGAAAAAATCCAAGTAAAGAAAGGCAACCCAATGAATAAAGGCACTGATCAGCCTCCCTGAGAATGCAAGTCTAAAGTTCTTGATGCCTTCAAGAAGGCACCATCCCCAAGTGGAGCCACTGTTAGCCACCAAGAAAATTTGTCATATCAAAAGGTGGCTAAAACATTTTTGGAGCCTTCAAGAAACATGGTTTAATTGCTAAAAATGTTATCTCTTGAAGACTCATGAAGACATCATGCCCGTTGTCAAAACTTCACTGTTGTTTCCATTTTTAACTCTAAAATTCTGCTGATTTCATAAAGAAAAGACTACTGCAAAAGCCATTTTTCCCTTCCCTTCACCTCAAAACTAACCTTCATTTTTCCCCCTCTTTTCCTCATAAAATTCCTCTATTTTTCCTTTTTTCCCTTTTCCCCCTTCATAAAATCCACCTTACAGAGTTTAAAACACCTTTTTTTAACTCTGTCGAAACCCCAAATCCATCAGAAAATTCTGAAAATATCATAAAAATACACCTTTTTTGTACTAAGGGTTTAAGCCCCTTTGGGCTAAATCCTAAACCACTTCCCCACATGTGCCCTAGTGCTGGAACCAAGCACTAAGCCCTTTGGGCACTTATTGCATCAAAAAAATCAGAGTATGTAAGTTTGTTGGCCATTTTAAAACCTTTGATGCAATTAAGCCCTTTGTACACAACCCCCTGATCTTATTATCGCTCCATATAAGCCTTGTGCCTGCAATCGAGCACTAAAACTTGTGAATAAACCATTTCCGATTGATATTTTCCTTTGTAAAGTCATAAACCCACTTTTTCCTAAATTTTGGTCTAAAATCGCCCATACAATTTGTTTTTAATGAAAAATGGGTAGATTGAAAGACTCGCATCAAAGGTTCCGATGCGATTGAAGCCCCATTGTATAAACCCCGCTCTCCGCTTTTACTCCATATAACTTGTGCCCGGGACCAAGACTTAAAAGTCCCCAAGAACCAATCACATCGGAGAAAATCTTAATGGGTAGATTGAAAAGCCCATAGGCCCGATCCGAAGTTCCAATTGCGATTGGCCCTTATAAATGTTAGCCCCGGGCCTATTATCTTTCATGTAGACCAACGGCCCCACAGTCGGGTGCCAACCACTTCATATATATATATATATATATCCTACCCCGATGCATAAAACCTTTGTTTTTTCGTTAATATTTGTTTTTTATAAGTATTAAGTGGTTTCCGTCGGTGCAGGTATTGAAACCATATCGACCGTTGATCTAAAGTCGATCAACGATCTGCGCATGATCGCATCGCAAGTTTCTATTAGATGATTTTTTGTTTCCCCTCCGATTGACCACCACTCCGATTCACTTCTCACTGTTGATCTGATCTGCAGATCGACGACCAGTGCTAAATCGCATCAGCGTCATCCATGTTCTTTGCCCCGCCGATCGCCGAGCCCTGACTGCATCTGGGTCGTCCATGTGTCCAGACCGGACGGTCCAAATCGCATTTCTGGACTTTGGTTTAAATTCATGCACCCCACGTTTTGATGTTTTAGGCCAAATCTTTACCGTTGATCTCTACAGATCAACGACCCTCATTAACCCTTTCTCCGCCTTTGTATCTTTTTCATTTGATTCCTAGATGCAATCTCCGCTGTTGATTTTTAGATCCAACGGCTTATATTAAACCCGACAGGCCTGCCTCTTGTGGGTCCTGCCTTCTTCAAAGTTTTATCTCATCTATCCATCTTAGATCCAGCGGCTCAGTTTGAAACCACCCTGTCTCCTATCCTCTGCGCATCATATCCATATCGCGCTCATTCTCCTCCATTGGATCTGAGGTCCCATATATGACGGTCCATGTTCCATATTGTGTAACTTTCAGCACGAAGGATAATTTCCTAAGGGCCGCGCGATATTGGTGGTTTTGAAAAGTCACGTGTCGGGCAGGAACGCATATCGCGTTCAAAAAGGTAAAACTGCCTCCCCGCCCTTTCACCGCGCGAAAAACAACTTTTTTTCTCCCTGAAACCACTTTCCGTCCTTTTATTGTGATTCATCACACGCGACTCCCACCATTGATCTTTACAGATCAATGGCCCAGATTTAATCTGGCCTTACAACTATCTCCCTCCACCCTCGCCAAAGGTTTTCAGCGCACGATCTTCGTCGTTGATCTCATGGGTTGATCTCATCCGACGGCCCACGATCATCCCGAACCCCCAACTTCATTTTTATCATTTTTTCTCCACCAAAGGGTTTTTGACCTTATTTTCTCGCATTTTATTTCATTTTCCAAATAATGTGACTCCTTCACATTATTATTTCACTTCTAATCCTAATCGTTGATCTTCATGGTCGATTATAGATCAACGACCCTAACTTAATTCCTCCACCATTTGTTCCCACTGCTCCTTTTTAACCACTGCGCGCAGATCTCCACCGTTGGATGTTGCCATCCAACGACCATGCTCATCCCCACAGCCTCCTAAGCAGTTTAACCCAATAATGCAGGATTTATTAATTTTTATTGTTTTCTGCAGGATTTAATCATTTTTCCATTATATTGAAGGAAAGCCAGAGGTCGAGAATGACGATTCCCATGCCTTTGATTCATAAAAGAGAAGCCATCCACGGGGTCCAATTTCGCGTTTCGTCAATGCTTCATGGGCATTGATGCCATATGGGCCTTGTGAAAAATTGCACATCAACAAGACACAGTTAATTAAATCAAGACAAAGAGTATCAGTGTTGAAGAACAAAACACAACAGAACAGAGGATTGAAGACAATTTTGGAGGATTACGGTTAAGATCGAAAATCAAAAGCCTAATCCTCTGAACTAAAACACAATTAAGGAAAAATCAAGAGATTTATCAGTCATGAAGAGCCTCCACTACCACATCAGGGGCCAATTGATTCCTCCAAACTACCACAAAGCCACTTGTGGCCACAAGCATTCAACAAAGGCCGAATTATAATCAGAAGGTCAGATATTTGCCTCAGCGCAGCCAAAGAGTTAATTCTGCCAAATGAACTTAATGCAAAATATATTAGCAGAGTTATTACATCCTAAAACAGAGCCTTAAAAGTCAACAAAAGCCCCCACCGAGCTTAATTATTAATGTAAAACATTTAATATAGAGGACACATATGTAAACTTCTCCATTAAGCCCCTCAAAGGCCGAGAAGTATTAAGTTTGTATTAATTGCCTCGGGGGATCTTTTATCAGATCCCACCTCCTCATTTCTTCTATAAAAACTCCTATAGAAGATGAGAAAATGTTGGTTGCTGAACTTTGAAATATAATTGAGCTCGAAACTTCTACTTGTAAATAGTGTTCACAGGTTCTTGAAGCTTTGCTTGTGATTAGATAAGTTAGTCTAAGAAGTGAGGAGGACTGTTGAACTGAAACATTGGACTTAAAGTTGTAACTGGTTTGAAGCATCAATACAAACTGATTTATGGGATCCTGGTCTATGTCGACAGTGATGTTATTTCTTATTGTAAATTGTTATTTTATTCCTGTTTTCACTTTGTTCATCTTCTCTGATAAAGAACAACAATCATAGAATTAGGATTTACTGTATATCAGTACCCTTCTCTGACTGATAAGCTTTATCTAAATTTTTTCTTCCAAATTGTGTTGTTTAGGAATGATTTAATTCAGTTCAAGAAGTTAGGAATGCTGGCATTCCCTCATCCTACTGTCTTAGCTAATTGTTATTCTTGAATGTTATTTTTATTTTATGTTAAGTATAGATGAACTAAGGAATATATGGTGAGCCCTAGTCCTAGTTTTATCCCCAAAGACTGTCTAAAAGTTTCCCTAAGAGTCTGTTGAAAGCTCGCTAGTTTCAAAGTACTTACCAGATCTTAGACCATTCTTTGATATCTTATGTGTTTGTCTTGAAAGTATACCAAGTAAAGTAGAGCTAGGAGAGGTTTGTGGTGAGCCCTTCCCACTAGTTTCTTCTCCAACAGTTGCCTTTAAGTTTCCCTTTGTGTTTTAAATGTTTTCTATTGAAAGTGTATCAAAGGCTGGCTAGTTTCGAAGTACTTACCAGATCCTGGATTACTTTTATGTCTTTCTTAAGTGTATGTCAAAAGCTGGCTAGTTTCAAAGTACTTACCAGATCCTAGGTTACTTTCATGTCTTTCTTAAGAGTATGTCAAAAGATGGCTAGTTTCAAAGTACTTACCAGATCTTGGGCTACTCTTTGTTCTTCATTTGTTTAATTCCCCTTCTTGTTGTATCATTTCATTCCATAAGTCAAACTTCAAAGAGATCCTTAGACATAGATGACTTGCCCCATGGACCACTCTTGCCCCTTTTTATTTCAATTAAACCATATTATGGCTCCATAGCCCAATGAACTAAAACCTGCAATTATCTATCTTTTTGATCGAAGCTTGTTCTGATTGCTTGCAACTTCACACCTTTGAAACTCTTTCCATTTAGAACTTTCCCCTCAAATAATAATCATGCTCAACCATCCAAAACAAAAAAAAACCCTCAGCCTTCATAACTAGCCTAATATCATTACCCAAAAGCTTTTAAAGATAAATCCATCTTCGCACTTATTGGAGAGATCCCTCTCCAGATTCAGGAGGGCTAGATCCTAGAATCCCAAAGTGGTTGAAACAGCTTTTCTCCCTGCAGTCAGAATTTTTCCAATCTTGTTGATTACGGGGAGACCAAAAGCTGCATGATGGGCATGGAAGCAATTTGGAGGATTAATTTGGCATGAGGGATGTCAATGTAGAAGGCAACCGCATGAATAGAGTTTCACATACCAGATCACCAGCGTTGTCTCTTGGCGGGTTTGATCCATATTGGAGGTCTCAACTCTTGGTAGAGTACTCCAAGGATCTTGGTGCTTGCATGATTCTTGATGATCTAGATGGAGATGACAAATATATGGTGGATGATATGATCATCTATTCTTATAGCAAAGTCTTCTTGACTAGAGCTTCTGAGCTCAAGGAGAAGCTGCTACATGCAACACATGAGGACTTCTTCTCCATGCATTTTGATGCATATCTCTCTTTGGCAGAGGAGTTCATTTGGGAGGGCATTTAGCATGACATATCCCAGCATATGGAGAGATGCATAACCCGGATGGTGATAGAGGGGATGTCACAGCTACCTTCCTACTAATTGGAGCTACCTTCCTACTCATTGGGAGTAAGGGAGCATTTCCATTTGAGCCATTTCAGCTCAAGACCTCAAGTGCATGATGGACAATGTACAATTTTACCTTATGTTTTGTACTTCTTGTCTTTTTATTATTGGCTTATTGTACCAAGGAGGATTATTCCTTCTTTCATATTATATAATGATGTACTTGAAGCCATTTATAGCATTGATATTGGCTATCTCATTGGTGGTTTGTGGGGGAAGCCACATGATTTTTGGTGTGCACCATTGACACCCTTTTGTACTCTCATGTTTATATCTTGTAAAATGATTGTGGCAGCAAATAGGTGGCTAGAAAAGCACTTTTTTTTGTTTTATTTGATGTAGGCAAGGGATGCCCTGCGCTGGTTTCTTGTATGGGACCTTGATCCACTTTCCAGTTGTCATGTGACAACTTGTTTCTATTAGTTTTTGCTTCCATGTATTGTTGATATCTCTATGTTCATGAGAACCTTTGATTGGAGAGTGGGACATGAGTTGAAGATGCCCATTGGGAGGATAATTCTCCCTACTTTTCATGATGCACGTTTCCAGAGGAGTAATGGGCAGACCATGATTTCCAAATTACATCTCTCTTCTTCATGTAGGAGAAGCCATTTGGAGAACTTGAGTTTTTGGAGGAGGCACTTCATGGTTTATTTGTTTGATGGGGTAGCTTGGGCCACTCTTGGAGGTCATGACATTGAAGCCCATGATTAGCAGCAGCCCCATACTTATCATAAATGGGGAGAGGAACCACTTGGTTGGGAGGATCAAATCTCTCCATGCAGCCCCAACACATTGCATGAACAGGGGGTTGAGGATGTTTTTGAGCTAAGTAGATTGGCTCATTTCATTTGGATGATAGCATGGGTGTGGGTGTCACTCATTGGGAATAATATTCCCCATGTTCATCATCACTCCTACCTTAAGGAGGCCATTGGATGGTAGGGAGGTTTCCACTTACATCTTCCACCTTTCTATGATGTGAGCCATATGATTTTACATGCTTAGGAGGAGACATTGGAGGACAAGTTTGTAACAGATCATGTTGAGCAGTGGTGAAGAATTTTCAATGAGGAGGCCACAAGAAGAGGAGGGGAGGATTTTTCTCTCCTTATACAGTTGCTTGAGGACAAGAAAATTTTTGGAGGGGAGGACTGTAACATTCCAAATTTTTAGCCTTCAAGGTAAATGGAATATTAGAGTTGTTTCATCACTAGGTAGGTGAATAAATGGGTAGGGAGGCCCATTAACCTCTTTAGAAGGATCAATAACACTCCCAATGTGAAAGGAATGAGAATAAGTAGCTTATTTGAGCACCCTTGGGTGTGAAAAGAGATGGGGACATGTTGATTCAGTCAACTTTGACCAAGTCAACAAAGCTATCTAGATACATTGAACCACCTTGATGGACAACACAGTTTTGGTGGAGGACAACTTGCATGAGCTTGATGGTACATGTGGATGGGACCCAACGAGGAGAGGTTCACTTGCCATATATTAAGAGGATGGAGTCATTTTTTAGGCATGTTTTTGTATTTAGATCTCTTGATCTTGTCTATTTAGACTTGGCTTCCCCTTGCTGTTTAGCAAGGTAGGATTGGGTGTTCTTGAGCAGGAATCCCACCTCTTCCCTTGAGAGGCCTCTTCGGAGAGCTTGTCCAGTATTTCTCCACATCCAGGCTCAAGGTGAAGCATTATTCTTCAGTCCTAGTGTTATTTCTGTAGCAGGATATTGCTGAGTTGCAGGGTGTTGCAGTGGAGGATTCTTGCACCACTTCTGTGTTTGTTTCTCAATAGAGGGTGCCTTCCTTCTCTTGAGAAATCAGCTAGGAAGATTTCTGAGCATATTTCATATATTGGTAGTAGGAAAAAATGGTTCTCATCTCCTACATCACAGTCCCTTACAGGAATTGCGTCATTTTATGCAAATTTGCTGCAGCAGGGTTAAGACCCTTGTTTTTGAGCTAGTTTCCTAGGGAAAGGGCCAACCCTTCTCCCAGAAAGCTAGAGGAAGGGATCCTCATCCCTATTTTGTGTTATTTAGATATATTTCTATATTTTTACAGTAATACTGCATTCTCTGAGCTGAATAAATCAGATCTTCTTTTCTTTGTACATGTGTCTCAAGAAACCCTTGTCGGGTTAAATTTATAATACAATAAGAAGGCTAGATCTCTATTTTCTTGGCATATTATTCCATGTAACTCTAGATCCATGTTATTTCATTATTTTACTATAGAAACCCTCATAAAATAATGTTTTACATACTTCAGTATTTTTCTGCATAACTCAAGTCATGGGATTTGGCCATTTGTAAGTTGTCAGGTAGCTGGGAGGTCTTTTTAACATATCAAAAGGGATTTATTTCTGATCCCCTTTTGTATGTGACATCCTAACAACATATTATAAGGGAAACCAACGTTATTTCACCCATTAAAAATGCATATCTTCACGAATAATGTTTTTAGGGTCTAATTTTTTCATTTTCCCCACTTGGGAATGTGTAGACATTCTTATTTTGCTGTTGTTTCACTCATTTGAAGGATATGTGTTTTTGAACACATAATATGAGTCTATTTATTGGATCTCAAACTTTAGAATATCTTAAGATATTCTATTTGTTGTAGAAAATCCCAATTTTGGGATATTACATCCTTTTTATTTTATACATATTAAACTCTTTTTTTAAATGTATAAACCTGAATCTTTATGTTTTAACCTAAGCCCCTTCTCTTTAAGCCCTTTCCCACATACATTTAAACCCCACACCCATATAACCGTTACCCCACTTATTACATAGCCCCCGACCTTGTTATAAACAAATATCGTGTATACTTTGAACCCCGCCAAATGAAAAAGCATTGTCACGTCGTATTCCCCCAGGCCCCATCCTAAACCACTCCCCATCGTCGATCTCTGCCCTCGAGATCTGATGACCCACACAACATATCACAAATAAAATGGTGCCAAGATTAATGTTTTTAAACATTACGAAAAGGGTGGTTTCACCTTGCCAAGCGACAGTCGTTGAATTGTATCACATGCCTACCCTGAAAACCATTACCACCTCCTCCACCGTGTGAAAACCACCTCCTCGTTTTCAAAAACCACTAATCCCTTTGCGCTAAAATTCAAATACCCCCACCTCTACTCAAATTTCATGTTGATTTTGCTTATGGAACCAACCTGAGAATGCCATTCTCTGCCCTCCAATAGCCCAAAAACATTAGAAAAACACAGTAAACCCTCCCCGCATGGTTTTAAAGATATTTTTTTTTTGTGTGTGAAGGTTTAATGGTGGAAATGCATGAGCTGCCTTCCAATGGTGCAAGGACATTCAATTAAATGTCTGGGTGATGATCGAGAGATTTGATTTAAATTTAAAGGGATCATAGGCCCTATGTGAATATTAAATCGATGAAACATGATCATCGATGGATATTTAACCCTCCAACACAGAAAAAATGCATACCTATGCAGACAGACAGAGACAGAGTGAGAAGAAATACAGTCAAAGGACTGTGATAAATAAATGAAGATTAAAGGTTAAAAGGGCTAATCATATGTCAAAGACAAATCATGAAGGATTAGCCAACAAAATAGAGTTAAAGGTAGAATAAAGAGAAAAGGTAGTGAAACAGACAGATAAAGGATAAATCGAAGTTTAAAAGCCTAAAAAATATTTTAATGATAAATCAGAGGCAGATTAAACCCAAAGAAACATATTCTAATGACTAAACCTACGACAATTACTTATTCAAAGGATATTTATTTTACCTACAACATGTTTTCTTTCAATAAAACGTCAAATAGTTATTACAAATAGTCAGAGATATTTTTCATCTACCAGCAGTTATTGTAAAGTTATTGAAAAAAGACTTAAAGTCAAACATTTCACAGAAATTAACTCAGAAGTTAAGTTAGGAGTTATTATTTAAGAGAAACACCTTCAAATATTTTTTCCTTGGGCCTTGCATGGTCTCAAAGGTAAAAAATCACTAACTCTGTAATAAATGACATTCCAAACCCTATCTTAGCACCACCTCCTCATTTTGCAGATAAATACTACATATGAGTTTCATTTTTAGTGTTGGTTAGTTGGTGGTTATTTGACTGATTTTTGCAGCTGAGCTAGTTAAGGATTGCTAGGCTAGATTTCAGAAGGTTCTGAGTTGTAAAGAGCTATTGTACATGGAGTAATGTAACTGTTTTGATCATTAGTAATACAAGAACATTCACAGGATTCTTGAGCTATGTTAATGGTGAAGTTTTCCTCATTTTTCATTGTTGTTCTTATGTTTTCCATTCTGTCCACATTTCTCTGATAAAAGAACATAAGTTTTGGAGTAGGATATGTTGTCTTGGCACCTTATTTCTGTCTACATTCTTTATCTTTATGTTTTCTTCTACAAGGTCTAATTGGAGGATTATTAATTTCCCTCTAGTTCCATCTAGCTTGTTGTCTTAGAAATGATTCAATAGAGTCAAGCCAAAGAAGTCTATGGTGAGCCCTATCCTTTGGTATTGCTTGAGATATTGTTTTTAAGGCCTTTCTTTGAAGTATACTTAAAAAGAGTCTAAACCAAGGAAGTCTATGGTATGCTGTGTGTTATCACCCTAGTAATTTCTCAAAGTTGTGGGAAAAACTAGGGGTAATCACAAACCTACTTCAAATCCTAGGATATAGCCTTCCTAGAATTCAGAGAAGGCTCTCTCTTTAAGATTTATCTTTGTTTTGATTTTATGTTTTAGGCTAGTTATGATAGTTCAATTTGGTTTTGTTTTAAGATGTTTGGTGGGTAAAAATCACTTTGGATTTAACTAGAGAGAGATTTACCTGTCCATTGGGCTATGGAGTCTAAGTCTAGATAGCAGTTCTAGAAAACAAGGCCAAAAGGGTGCAAATGTATTCAGGGCAAGGTAGATAACCCTCAGAGTTTTGGGTAAAAGGTTTTTGATGAAATGGTGTAGTCGGGATAAAGGGAAATGAAGGATCGTTTGATCCGGACAATGGAGGAAAGATGCAGGGTTCAAACGGGAGTAAGAGCAATGAAGGATTCCTAACACCGGAAATTAGCAGAAAACATTTAAATGGTAACTTAGTTAAAACAAGTAGCAATAAGATAATCCTGAAGTAATATTCCTAGTTACTCATTAAGATAGATCAAACACATAATGGATTGCATGGAACTTAGAAATTAAACAATGACAAGAAGAGATGCACTTTACTCTTTAACTTATCGCAAGAATCCTGAATTATGATGCCCAATTAGCTTTGTCCAGTCTGATACTTTGAAATCAACACATGTAAGCCTCCAATGTATCAGCAAAAATCTATAGTAATCTTAGAAATTTTATTCCACACTAAACACTTCAAAGACTGAAGTATTTATACAAAATATTCTAGAGAGATCTAGGAATAACTCTAGGAAATATAAAATATCTTTACATATAAAGAGAGACAACTGCTTAAAAGTTTAGCAAGTTTCCCTCTTATCCAAAAAATATAGAACAACTTAAACTAATCAAGGAGCCTTTATTGGCTAGTTGTACTACTTGCTGGAAAATTGGAAGATATCTTTATTGGAGTTTTTTTGACTGACACTCTTCCTCCTGATACACTTTCACGTTGTACTTTAATCCTGATACACTTTGACTCTGTTTATTTACTCTTTTACTACTGTAGAAAGAAAATTTCCAGCAATAAAAATCAAGTGACTGTTTTACTTTTTTGTTTGACTGTTTCACCTGTATTTCCCTCAATGTTTTCCTTTTTTACTGCTACATTAAATCTGTAAAAGCCTACCATTGTTCTTCATTTGGTATTTTTACAATTTTGAGTTTCCTGAAGTTCTCATCAGCATCTGTGTATTTGGAAAAATTAGCCATAAAGATAAATAGATGCTTGATCTCATTTTGAAGAAAAAACAAGTCTTCAATATATTGAAGAATAAATTTTCTTGTGGGAGAGCCCTATGGCACTGACTTGTTGACTTTTTCTTTTGCATAATCCCTTATCTTCTTGTCATAATATTTTTGGTTCATCAACTTCTCATTTAAGACATGAATATCTAGAATACTAGCTTGTCTTAGCATAGTGTATTTTGTGAAGAACTTGGTTATTGAAATTTTCATATCATCACACTTTTCTTATAAAGTGTTCATTAGATTTCTCTTTGTCAGAACCTTTTTGATCTACAAAATGGTCTCTATCCTATCATGTACCTTTAATTATTCTAGCTCTATTTTGTTTTTACTATTCAAGAAAGTGATTAGCTTCAATGCTTTTGCTGGTTTATCTGCTAGTTCTTCTTTTGTCTTTTGAATTTCAACTTGGGCTGCTAGAAGCAAGTCTCTTTGTTCACAGATAATTTGAATTGATGGCCATTGGAGATGAATGGCATCAATTATATTGGTCCAAAAGTAATTTCTTATGTAAGAAATTTGTGCAGTGAAACTCAAGCCTTTTTGAAAGCTTTTGATTTTCTCTTCAAGTCTTTTGGCCCTTTGCTCATAATTGCTGGCATTGATTAATGTTTTTTTGTTGGAAACTTCCATATTCTAAACCATCTTTTTCAAACTATTAATTTCATTGTTTTTTAGTGACAATTCCTCCATAGCTTTTACTATCTGCCCTGCATCATCTATATGTTGTACCTATGTGGTTGAAGATTCTCTTGTTGATGTTGTAGCTGAATGCACTGGCACTGTAGTTGCTAATGGCACATTAGGTGCTAATTTTTCTCCCAATGTAGAGGCCACAACTATGGCAATTACTGGTATGACTGAGGGGATAATTGGAGCGTCAGATTCTTTGACAGTTTCTTTCTCTTTCATAAGTTGATCCGATTGTGTTTCAATTTCTTTGATTTGGGCAGTCAGTTTGACAATCAACTGCATCATATCTTCTTTTTCTGTCTGTTCTTGAAGAATTTCTTTAGTTTGAGGGTGTTCACTTTGAGGAAGCTCTAGCTATTTCCTCAAAGTTGCAATGTCTTCATTTTTTCTTTTAATTAATATCTCTGCTGCTGGAACATCAGAAGGATCAACTCCCACCTGCAAAATTAAGTCTTCTAAGGCTTTAATTCTTAGATATTTAGCATAAAAAGAGCCTTTTTCCAGCTTCATTTGATCCTACATGTTAATAATGGTATTATGCAACTTTGTAGAACTCATAACCTTTGTTACCATAGTAGAATATAACATCTTAGAACTATGCCTGTTGAATTCTATTTGGTCTAATTCATGCACATTTTATGTATCTACTTCAAAGTCAACCTTTTTTTAGTCTGCCACTGTCTTAGGTGTTGAAGTAGTTGGTTGCATATATGACATGATCATTTTATTTGTGGAGTAGTCAAATGCTGTAAGTAACCTGTTCCGATTCCCTAGCTTCTGTTTAAGAAATTGAAATTAAATCTCACTTTTGATCTCTTCATTCTTTTGTTTGATTAGTTTGTACCTTTTTTGATGTCTAGGTCTTTTTCCTCCACTGTCTGTGAGGAAGAAGCCTCCATGTTTTTCTGTCTTTCAATCATCTGAGTATCTTGTTCACTTGTTGTTTGATCTTTCTGTATGTCTGCAAGTGTTTCATTTATTATTACTTTAGCCTCATCATTATTTACCTCAGGCTCATTTGTATCTTCAACATCAATAACTTTTTCTTTCCCTATGGAACTGAATTTGAGCCTTTTATTGTAAATAAACTTGAATTTAGTATCTATGGTGGTATCAGCTGTATAGGTTCCCTCATCTCTACCTCTTTTTGTAGAGGTTTTAGTCTGCTTTGCAACTACCATGGTTTGTGTAACTGTTAGGGATCTGTAATTTTAGCATATTGGTGAGACTAAAACTACAGAAGCAACATCGTTTCAACCAACTTTTGGATTCTAGGATCTAACACTCCTGAATCCGAAGAGGGATCTCTCCAATATGTACAAAGATGGATTTGTCTTTGAATTTTGGGTAATAATATTAGGCTAGTTATGAAGGCCAAGGGTTTGTTTTGTTTTTGGATGGTTGAGCATGATTATTGTTTGTGGTGGAAAATCCTAACTGCAAAGAGTTTCAAAAGTGAGAAGTTGCAAGTAGGTAAAACAACTATGGCTAAAAGATAGATATAACACTAGTTTTTAGTCCATTTGGCTATGGAGTCATAACAGGGCTTTAATTGAGCAACAACATCAAGAGTGATCCAAGGGGAAAGTTATCTATATCACAAGATTATTGAGATTAGAGTGATTGAATGGAAATAATAAAGTGTTGAAGGGGTGGAAACTGATAATAATTTCACAAGGGATTTATAGTCAGTCCGAACAAGAAAATCCTCTTAAGTAACTGTTTAAAACCAACCAATTGGAAGGCGAACCATTGAATTCTTGGGAAAGTTTGTATTAAAGCAGCTTAATTGACAGACAATCCAGTAATCCACATAATTACCTTCAGAAAGTATGAAAACATATAAGAGAAACAAAGTATAAAATTAAGATAAGATAAAGTACTTTTAAACCTAGTTTGCTTTCAGTCAACACCAAGGGAAACTTTCGGAATCTTCTTTTGGAGAAAAACTAGGACCAGGGCACACCATATCTTCCATAGTCATCTTTAACAAGCACAATAAGTAAAATAACTTTCAAGAACAATGTTTATGGCAGACAGTAGGATGAGGGAACTCCAACATTCCTAATTGTTTAACTGTATTAAATCATTCTTAAATAAACAAATTGGAGGAAAACATTAAGATAAAGATTTTCAGTCAGAGAAGGTTACTGATATACAGTAGGTCCTAACTCTATAATTGATGTTCGTTATCAGAGAATGGTGAAACAATATGTCATACATAGAAGGAAAACAATAACAAAGAGAGGTGCACTTCACTGATGATATAGACCAGGATCCTAGGAAACATCTTTTATATTGATGTCAAACCAGTTACAGTCTTCAATTCCAATGTTTCAGTTCAGCAATCATCTTCACTATTCAGCCTAACTAGTCTATTACAAGAAGAGCTCCAAGGGCCAGTGAACACTATTTACAATCAGAAGTTTAAGCTCAAATGTATTTCAAAGTTCTGCAACCAAAAATTTCTCATCTTCTACTGAGGTATTTATAGAAGAATGAGGGGGTGAGATCTAACAAAAGATCTCTTAACATAATAAATATAGATTCAAGACTTCTTGGCCATTTGAGGGGCTCAATGAATAATTTTACAAGTGGAACACTGTATTAACTGTTTTACATTTATGAATTAAGCTCGACAGGAGCTTTATTTGACTTTGAGGCTCTGTGTGCTGTGTGGAGTAACTCTGCAGATGTTTTCTGCATTGATTTCCTTACAGAAGTAACTCCCTGGCTACGCTAAGGAAAAATCTAATCTTCTTCAATAACTTCGGCCTTTGTTTGAATGTTTTGAGGCAACAGGTGGCTTTTATGGTAGCTAAGGGATCAATTCGCCTCATTTGAAGCAGTGGAAGCCTTTTCTGTCAGTGAAACACTTATGATTTTCTATTGACTGTTATTTAATCCAGGGAATTAGGCTTTTGATAATCATTCTTAGCCATCATTCCCCAGATATATCTTTAATCTTCATCTGCTATGCTTGGTCTTCAAACTTATACTCTTTTAACTGTTTTTTCGAATAAAACAGTGTCTTGTCGATGTGCAGGGCCACACAGGCCTTTTTACGTGTTACCAATGCTCATGAAACATTGATAAATCATTGAATAGAGCCCGTGAATGGTTATTTTTTAATATCTCAAAGGCACAGGAAACGTCTTTCCCAACCCTCAGCTTTCCTTCATTATACAATGGAAAACCATTGAAACACCTGCAAAACACAAAAACAATTAAGAAATCCTGCGTTTTTAGGTTTAGACTGCTTCAGATGGCGGGGAAAGGAGCGTAGCCATTGGATGGCATCATCCAACGGTTGGGATTGATCGGAAAAAAAGGAAAAAGGAGAGCGGGGAGAAGAAATAAGGCGGGGTGGTTTTGGACCGTCCGATCCGGACATGTGGACGGTCCGGATTGAATCAGGAGGTCGCAATTGGGGGATCTTGCGATGCGATCAATCGCATCGCAAATATTTGCGATGGGAATTTTAAATAAAATCACAATTTGGAAGGTTTGCAATTGCGATGGATCGCATCGCAAATATTTACGATGGGTGCTTTAAATAAAATCGCAATTTGGGAGGGTTGCGATTGCGATGGATCGCATTGCAAATATTTGCGATGGGCGCTTTAAATAAAATAGCAATTTGGAAGGATTGCGATTGCGATTAGTGCCCGGGTCTATAACCTTTGGTTTTTGCAGAGAAAGAACGAGATCCAGGGCTCAAAACAAAGGGGCTGATCGTAATTGCATTTTTACAATATGGAACTAAATGCAAAAACTTGCGTTCTTGAACAATTTGCGATGCGATAAGCGCCTTAACTTGTTAGCAAGTGGTTCCAGCCCTAAAGCGTATGGTGGGGAAGTGGTTAAGACTTAACCCAAGGGGGATAAAGTCCATAGTCAAAATACTTGTATTTTTTATGAATTTTTCATGGTTTTCAATGGATTTTGGAGGTTATCGGAATAGTTAAAAAATGAGTTTTTAACTATGTAAAGAGGATTTTCATAAATGGAAGAAGAGGATTTATGAAAACAAGGGAGTTTTTATGGAGAAAAAGGGAAAACAAATGAAGGTTAGTTGGAGTGAGATAAGGGGTAGAATGATGATTTTGCAGCAGTTTCTTCTCATGATTTCAGCAGAATTTCTGAGTATAAAATGGCAAAGGTAATGAAGATTTTGGAAAGAGGCATGAGGCCTTTAAAGAGTCTTCAAGAGCCAACATTTTTTAGTAATAAAATTTGTTATTTGAAGGCTCAAAAAGTCTTAGCCACCTTTTGCTATAATCAAATATTATAGGTGGCTTACAGTGGCTCCACTTGGGGATGATGCCTTCTCGAAGGTATCAAGAACTTCATACTTGCATTCTTTAGGAGGCTAATCAATTGCCTCATTCTATTTTTCTCTGGGAGGCTGACCTGTGCCTGATCCATTGTGCTTCCCTTCCTTTGCTGGGATTATCTTCTTTAAAAACATATTAGCAGAAATGAAAACAATGGATTTTCATCAATACAAAATTTCTACCTACCCAATCCTACTGATTTAGCATTTTTTCTTCATTAGAGTGCACTTGGATTGGAAAAATATTTTCACACCATTTTATTATTTTGAAAGAAGGAAATCTAATTTATTTCTACTCCTTATTTCTCCCTGAACTCAGATTAAATAGTTGAGTTCAGATGCTTCTCTACCTAATCTACTATCTGTTGGGATTAAACTATCCAACAGATTTTCATTCTCTAAATTCAAAAATAGTCAAGCCAAAGATTAAACTGTTTGTCTTGCTGTGATCTATGGCATAAAAACAAGCTGCACATAGATATTATTTTGCAGAAAATTAAATCAAAATGGAAGGCTTAAGATCTGAAAATTCAAAGTACTGCCTTCTCTTTTTACAGCTCTATTTTTTCTTTGTTTGAGTTGTTTCTTCCTTGTTCTCTGGTTCAGATTTTGAGTTAATTAGAACCATATTTTTACATCTCTTGACTCAGAAAAATAAAACAGATTTGAGTCATCTCTTTCTGGAAACTTAGGTTCAGATTTTGAACATGTTTGAACCTTTTATTTCTATCCTAATCTACCCACTGATAAGCCAAGATTAAGCAGTTTGGAAAATCAAATTCACTATCCTATCAGCAAAAAATTTAAAAGCTAATTAGTCAAGATTAGGTTGTTTGAATAACTAGAAGTGTGTTTTGCAGGAGTGGCATTTAAGCTTGCACACTTTCAGATTTTTATTTCTCTTTTTTGGTATGGGGCTATACCTTTATTGTTTTGTCAATCTGCCCTCTTTTCATTCTTTCTTTGTTTTTGTATTTTTGAATTTTTTATTTTTCTTCAAAGCAGAAAACAAAAACTAACTACATGCTCGGAACTGAGCTTTATTGACAATCCTATCTAACCTATTCTAAACATTGATTATTTACATATTCATATGATACAAAAGTGCCAATGCAGCCAGCTGAGTAATGTCAAGAAGAAGAAGAAACTCTGGCTGCTTGTCAGGGGTATCCATAGCATATTTTGAAGATTAATCTTCAAAATAAAAGCTATCACAGAAGATGACAGCTTTTCATGTCTATGGATATTGCAAAGGATTACTGCTTGATAATTCGAGCCAGTTGGAATTTCCACACACTCTTCCAAAGGATCAACAAAGAAAAGATGAAGGTTCTCTTCTTTTTGGTCCTCCATGTCTGGTAGAGTGTCTGCTTCCAAGACTTGAGCTTTGAGGAGCATATCTTTAGGAAGTTGCTTGGAAGCTTCATCATTCTTAACAGAAAAGGATGAAGATTCTTCTTGAGAATATGGTATGTCCTTAGTAGGACAGTCTTCTATTTGTTTCTCTCCCTCTTCTTCATCATCATCTGAACTAGAGGACTCATCATATTTGGCAGTATTGTCCTCTTGTAGCCCTGGTAAGCTCTGGTTTAGTGGACTGTACTCTATGAGGAGGTTATTATATTCTTCAGCAGGGGTATGTTCAATTGCTTCCTCTTTTTCAAGAGAAGGCTTATTTTTTTCAACCTGCTCAAAAATTTCCTTGTTTCTTTCCTCCTCATCCTTCGAGCCGAAAGTCTGCTGAGTCCCAATCATATGGAAATTATTACTGATGATTTGAAATGAAGTAGAGCAAATATCGAATGAATCTTCACTCACTTCTAGGCTTTGAAAACCTTCATCATCAGTATCATAAATAGTCTGGACTGGTTCATTACTCCTTTGAAGGGACTGATCTTCCTCGCATAAATCTGCTAAGGATGATCCTGCAAAATTAATCTTTGTTTGGGAAGCATCATCACTAGATAGATCAAAGTTAGGATAATCATAAATATGAGTAATACTACCAATCAAACATACTGGGTTATCAACAGGTCCTTCTTCATTCAAGGAACTTTCTAAATCTGCACAACAAATTTCTCTATGTGAATGGGCAAGAATGTTTGTTATGCAGAAAGTTTTAGAGACTGACTGTTTATAAATAGTCTAATCTATCTCTTTTTCTGTCAAAGGGGAGGATGTTTCTACGTTCCTTTGAGCAGGAGTACAACAGTTCTCTGTCTCTTGCGAAGACTGATTTTGAGGCTGGATGTCTTCTTGAGCCTTGGCTATAATGGATGATGAATCAATATTTGAGTTTTCATGGATATCTTGAGGAATGTTCTTTACTGCTTGGATTATCTCTTCCTCAACTGATTCATCTATGTTCTTATAATTTTTCAATAGGATATTAAACTCATGAATGGCTATTAAAATATCTTCGGGATGCATCTCTCCCAAAGCTTCCTCATTATCTATAATGTGTTGGGTGATGTTTTGTGATGGATCATAATATATTGCACCCAATGATAATGATGTAGTGTTTTCTTTGTAGTTATCATAGAACACATATTCAAGGTCTCTTAAAGAAAACAAACTACTAGATATTAAGCATTCATACCAATCCCTAGCTTTTCCTTCTAATGCTAACATGAACATTTTCATTAGGCAATATTCATGCCATTCAAATTTCAACCTCCATACATGTATATGAAATCTGATGAGATGTAATAGAGGGTCATCAAACTTTTCACCTTGAAAAACAGGCAGGTTGTCATCCCAATTCACCCAGGGCATCTTATGTGGAAACCCAGGGATATGATCTCTACTCTTTGGGGCATATCTTCATTGTATTCCTGGAATCATGTTTGTAAATCAAGAAAGAGGTCACTGTGTCTGGTCAATCAGTTCAGGGTCTTCTACCAGTGGATTCATTTTCTCTTCTGGGAGTTTCAAAGTGTGGAGTCACCAGGTGGAAAAATTTTGGCTTGTAAGGACATAAAATGTTTTATGGTTCCAACACCATGTGTTTCTTGTAGAGCTGCAAGGTTTTCTGGAACTGAATTATCTCTCAAGGGTGATCTGAAAATAGTTGAAAATTTAATCTTAGGAGACTTCCTAAGGATGCTTTCTGGGTTATCAACTATCTCAGGTGGGTTTGGGTCAGGGTAGGCTCTAGTGTGAATATTTCTAGGAGCCAATATGCTGTGTTTTTAGACCCAAATAATAGGAAAATTTTAACCAGATATGACATTCTTTGAATGGTTAACTAATATTTTTACCTAAATTTCAATCCTACAGTCCTCTAACTAAGTTTGAATGATATTATGACGATCAAGGTTCTTCCTAGTGGAGTCTTAAGGTCTGTTTAGGATTGTGGAGTCACCAAGTGGAAGTTTTTAGCTCTTTTCAGAGGTAAAAGGTTTTATGGTCCACCACCATGCTTGTGAAATATCCCTTTTCAAGGATATCCCAGAACACGAGAAACTCCAACCAGAGATTGACTGGGAGGGCATTTACCAGATATTTCACCTCTGAAAGAGGATGATATATGGAAGCTATCTGGCCCTTTCCAGACTCTGTCTAAGAGTATGGGGTAAAACACAAAAAAAGGTAAGTGTCAATGTAGGAGTAAGTGTTTTACTACCAATCTGAAATATTTTTGGTTTTTTCTGAGTTATTTTTCAGTTGTGTGGTTTCTAAGAATATGCTAACTTTGTTTCAAAACTCAGCTACGATTATGAGACAAAGACAGTCTACTCTTATGTCTAAGCCAGCTGATTTTTCAAGGTTTGATAAAGTCTTAAGAGAATCCTAGGGTTTACCTAGATTTTCACTGATTCAAACAAGTTTCATCATAATTAACATTCTTTGGTAGTGCTTGAAAAGGCTACTTTTAACTCTCAAAGTTTTCTTGAATTGAGGGTTCTCTGAGGTCTTTAAAAGGTATCAATAACACTCAGTCCCTAGCAGAGTCACTAGAAATGTTAGGGATCTGTAATTTTAGCAGATTGGTGAGACTAAAACTACAGAAGAAACATTGTTTCAACCAACTTTGGGATTCTAGGATCTAGCCCTCCTGAATCTGGAGAGGGATCTCTCCAATATGTACAAAGATGGATTTGTCTTTGAATTTTGGGTAATAATATTAGGCCAGTTATGAAGGCCAAGGGTTTGTTTTGTTTTTAGATGGTTGAGCATGATTAATGTTTGAGGTGCAAAATCCTAAGTGAAAAGAGTTTCAAAAGTGAGAAGTTGCAAGTAGGTAAAAAAACTATGGCTAAAAGATAGATATAACGCTGGTTTTTAGTCCATTGGGCTATGGAGTCATAACATGGCTTTAATTGAGCAACAACATCAAGAGTGATCCAAGGGAAAAGTTATCTATATCACAAGATTATTGAGATTAGAGTGATGGAATGGAAACAATAAAGTGTTGAAGGGGTGGAAACTGATAATAATTTCACAAGGGATTTATAGTCAGTCCAAACAAGAAAAGCCTCTTAAGTAACTGTTTAAAACCAACCAAGTGCAGGGCTAACCATTGACTTCTTGGGAAAGTTTGTATTAAAGCAGCTTAATTGACAGACAATCCAATAATCCACATAATTACCTTTAGAAAGTATGAAAACATATAAGAGAAACAAAGTATAAAATTAAGATCAGATAAAGTACTTTTAAACCTAGTCTGCTTTCAGTCAACACCAAGGGAAACTTTCAGAATCTGCTTTTGGAGAAAAACTAGGACCAGGGCACACCATATCTTCCATAGTCATATTTAATAAGCACAATAAGGAAAACAACTTTCAAGAACAATTTTTAAGGTAGACAGTAGGACGAGGGAGCTCCAACATTCCTAACTGTTTAACTGTCTTAAATCATTATTAAATAAACAAATTGGAGGAAAACATTAAGATAAAGATTTTCAGTCAGAGAAGGTTACTGATATACAGTAGGTCCTAACTCTTTAATTACTGTTCTTTATCAGAGAATAGTGAAAGAATATGTCTTACATAGAAGGAAAACAATAACAAAGAGAGGTGCACTTCACCGATGATATAGACCAAGATCCCAAGAAACAACTTTTATATTGATGTCAAACCAGTTATAGTCTTCAAGTCCAATGTTTCAGTTCAGAAATCATCTTCACTATTCAGCCTAACTAGTCTATTACAAGAAGAGCTCCAAGGGCCAGTGAACACTATTTACAATCAGAATTTTAAGCTCAAATGTATTTCAAAGTTCTGCAACCAACAATTTCTCATCTTCTACTGAGGTATTTATAGAAGAATGAGGAGGTGAGATCTAACAAAAGATCTCTTAAGATAATAAATACAGATTCAAGACTTCTTGGCCTTTTGAGGTGCTCGATGAAGAAGTTTACAGGTGGAACACTGTATTAACTTTTTTACATTTATGAATTAAGCTTGGTGGGAGATTTATTTGACTTTGAGGCTCTGTGTGCTGTGTGGAGTAACTCCGCAGATATTTTCTGCATTGATTTCCTTGCAGAAGTAACTCCCTGGCTGCGATGAGGCAAAATCTAATCTTCTTCAATAACTTCGGCCTCTGTTTGAATTGTTTGAGGAAACAGGTGGCTTTTATGGTAGCTGAGGGATCAATTCGCCTCATTTGAAGTGATGGAAGCCTTTTCGGTCAGTGAAACACTTATGATTTTCTATTGACTGTGCTTTAATCCAGGGAATTAGGCTTTTGATAATCATTCTTAGCCGTAATTCCCTAGATCTAGCTTTAATCTTCATCTGTTGTGCTTGGTCTTCAAACTTATACTCTTTTAACTGTTTTTTCGAATAAAACAGTGTCTTGTTGATGTGTAGGGCCGCACAGGCCTTTTTACGTGTTACCAATGCTTATGAAACATTGATAAATCATTAAATAGAGCCCGTGAATGGTTCTTTTTTAATAGCTTGAAGGCGCAAGAAAAGTCTTTCCTAACCCTCGGCTTTCCTTCATTATACAATGGAAAACCATTGAAACACCTGTAAAACACATAAAAAATTAATAAATCCTGTGTTTTTAGGTTTAGACTGTTTCAAATGGTGGGGAAAGGAGCGTAGCCATTGGATGGAATCATCCAATGGTTGGGATTAATTGGCGAAAAAGGAAAAAGGAGAGTGGGGAGAAGAAATAAGGCGGGGTGGTTTTGGACCGTCCGATCTAGACACGTGGACCGTCCGGATTGAATCAGGAGGTTGCAATTGGGGGATCTTGCGATGCGATCAATCACAACGCAAATATTTGCGATGGGAATTTTAAATAAAATCACAATTTGGAAGGGTTACGATTGCGATGGATCGCATCACAAATATTTGCGATGGGCACTTTAAATAAAATCACAATTTGGGAGGGTTGCGATTGCGATGGATCACATCGAAAATATTTGGGATGGGCGCTTTAAATAAAATCACAATTTGGAAGGATTGCGATTGCGATTATCACCCAGGTCTATAACCTTTGGTTTTTGCAGAGAAAGCATGAGATCCGGGGCTCAAAATAAAGGGGCTGATCGCAATCGCATTTTTACAATATGGAACTAAACGCAAAAACTTGCGTTCTTGGAAAATTTGCGATGCGATAAGCACCTTAACCTGTTAGCAAGTGGTTCCAGCCCTAAAGCATATGGTGGGGAAGTGGTTAGGACTTGACCCAAGGGGGCTAAAGTCCATAGTCAAAATACTTGTATTTTTTATGAATTTTTCATGGTTTTCAATGGATTTTGGAGGTTATCAGAATAGTTAAAAAATAATTTTTTAACTATGTAAAGAGGATTTTCATATATGGAAGAAGAGGATTTATGAAAACAAGGGAGTTTTTATGGAGAAAAAGGGAAAACAAATGAAGGTTAGTTGGAGTGAGAGAAGGGGTAGAATGATGATTTTGCAGCAGTTTCTTCTCATGATTTCAGCAGAATTTCTGAGTATAAAATGGCAAAGGTAATGAAGATTTTGGACAGAGGCATGAGGCCTTTCAAGAGTCTTAAAAAGCCAACAATTTTAAGTAATAAATTTTGTTCTTTGAAGGCTTAAAAAGTCTTAGCCACCTTTTGCTATAATCAAATATTATAGGTGGCTAACAGTAACATTCATCTTTTCTGCTGGCTCTGTATTGATGACTGCATATATCAACGTGTTTTCTACCCATTTTGTCTAATTTGAAAATTTTTCAATCTCTGGCTTGGGCTCATGTATGAAAGGAGGAAATTTGCAGCTGACCCTTATATTGCTTAGAATGCCTTGAGGGTCATAGTTCCAAGGGAAGCTTTCGTGAAATTTTAACTCTGACAATCTTTTCTCTATTTCCTTTTCAACATTTCTGTTATTTACAATAAAAGGACCAATCTTATTTTTCAACTTGAACTAAGTTTTATTTTTAGAAGCCATGAAATTAATGGAATTAGAGTTTAAAACCTGTCTTAATTATTCTAATACAAAGACTCTGATAGTTAAATACTTGGGCAATTTGTAAGGTAGTAAATTAGACCCAAAAATCCTCAATTTTGTATGTTGTTTATACAAATACCAATCTCCCATCTTAAAATGTTCTAATAATTTCAATATTCTCTTCATGTCCTCACTTATCCTAGGCTACTCTGCTTTGTATAATAAAATCATTGCTGGTTGGAGAAATAAATTTGAAAAGTCTATAAAATTTAACTTACTTCTTTCTTTCCTCAGTAAAATGGTCCAGAAAACAATGGATAGAGGTTGGCCGTCTAAGTCCGTTTTTTGTAATGCCATTGGAAACTTGTCACATTGAAAATACAAGAACAAGTGAAATAAGTATAATGAATATCTGAACACCCCTTCAGTGGGTAGTTTGGTGAATTGATAATGGATACTATCAGCTATAAATATTGCATAATCAAAGATTATTTTAGGAGGCTGACCAAGAGATAAAGTAGATAAAATACCAAGGATGGATTCATTAGTGAATTCATCTGTGAAGTATCCTATAATGAAAGAAAGCATTGATATCACATGTCTGGAACCTTTAGGAAATTTGGAAGTGGAGTAAGGAGGATTTAGCTTTGGAATGTCCATATGAGATGGCATAAAATTCTGGAAAATCATAAATCTTTTACGGAAATCTAATCCCAAATGTAACTGAGTTAATGCTTCAATGGATAGGGTTACTGCCTTAGGGTCAAATTTTAATTGCAACATTTCATTTATAGACTCTGCAATGATAGAAAATAGAATCTCCCTATCAGCATTTACAATTTATCTCTGGTCTAGAACATATTACTTTTTCACAATCTTATCAGGTCTTGACTAGGGTTTGTTAATGGGACTACATATTTGGGTAAATTTGTCTCCCAGATTCTTTATCTAGGAACTTTTCATAACACCAATTGTGAACTTCTAATAAGTTGAATTCTACCATAGGGTCTGCAATTCTATAATCCAAATCAGTTAAGGGGATGATTTCTTCATTAGGTACTGGTGGCTGAATGGGATTGACACACACAGTGGTTTTTGTAGTGAGTGCAGGAGTGGATTTAATGGCTTTTAATGCTTCTAACTTAGGAGGTTTTGGCTCCTCCAGGTTTAACAGGCCTAGACCCCGTAGCTTTAGGTGTCATTTGTTTCTTGGTCATTTTTAAATAGCTAAAGCAAGATTAAATAGTTTACAGTAGTTGTGTTAGCCACCTATAAAAATTTGTCATATAAAATGGTCGCTAGATATTTTTTAAGCCTTTAAGAAACAATTTTATGGCCAAATTTCTAGTTCTTAAAGTCTTGTGAAGTTAACTAATCCTTTAAGTTAATCTTCACTATTGTTTCCCTTTTATCCTGAAAAATCTGCTATTTACCAAGAGAAGACTACTAAAAATCCCTTTTTCCCCTTCATTTTACCCCTCATTTCACTCATGAATAACTCCATTTTCATTCCCTTGTTCTTCATAAAATTCCTCCATAAGCCTCATTTGACCATTCAAAATCACTCCATTTCCCCTTTAAAACCTCATACTCTCCCTTATCTAGGTTTAAATCCTCTTATTTCCTTTACCAAAACCCTCAAAATTGCCTTAAAAACTTCGTTTTTAGGCCAAAAATGCCTTTTCTGCACATATAATTTTCTTAAGCCCCCGAGGGCTTAACTCTGATAGACCTTTGCCTCATATTCTGTAGCCTTGCAATCGGGTGCTAAAAACCTCAAAACATTTCTCAAACACCCTTTTTCTTTATATTTTCCTATCCCGACATATAAATGAGAAAATGAATCCGAACCGTTGATCTTTGAAGATCAACGATCATCTGGCCCTCCTCTTTCTGACAATGCACAAACAGATGAAAAAACCCTTTCTTCCTTTGTTTTTTCATTTTCCTCAACAACATGTTTTAAATCATTCTTAACCGTCCATTTTTTTGATCGTACAGTCACCGGTTTCACCGATCCAGGGCCTTACCTTCCCCTTTGTTTATATAACCCCACTCCATCATATAATATTGACTGTCCATTTATAAAATCCAATGATTAGGATTAAACCTGATCACCAGATCATCTCCCCTCCCCATTTCATAACTCTACCCCGAAATTAAATCCAAGCTGTCAATTGTTTAAATCCTACGGTTGAAATGAAATCCGATAAGCCCCAATTTTGTTGAGACCTACCTCTGCCTTGTATAAACCCCACCCAATCAAATCGCGCCACCTGTACTCCACTACTCCTCCAATGCACAACTTTCTCCGTCGCGCGCAATCTGCACCGTCGAATCTACGCCCTCTCGTCCGACGGCTCATAGTGCAATTCACGGTTTTTTTATATATGAGGTTTAATGCCTAAAAATTACGCGATGAAGGCGGTATTGGAAATCCACGTGTCAAGAAATGTGTGGAATCGCATGATTTTTAGAAAAACCATAAACCACTTCTCATGTTGTGCGAAAACCACTTTGGTTTTCTGCTAAACTACCCTCCTTTGCAATGTATTTATTAGTTTGATCCTGGCCGTTGATGGATTTCATCCAACGGTGCTGACTTAACGTGACCCGAAGCCATCGCCCTTCCTCTCTGTTCTCCAAAAGACCCATTCACAAGATCTTAGCCGTCGATTGATCTGGATTGACGGCTCATATTACTTCTCGACCCCAAGATTTTCCCCCTCCATCTATCCTTCAAAATTTTTATCGTGAGATCTCCACCATTGGATATTCTAATCCAATAGCTTTGATTAAACCTTCCCCCCTTTTCCTTTACCTTTGTCTGCTCTCCATAAACATTTCTCAGATCAATATCCACCGTTAATTTCTTACATCCAACGGTCCCAATTAAACTTCAACCCCCAGATATTTGCCCTCACCTGTTTGTCTGACCATTTCATCAAGGATTCTCCGCCGTCGATCTCCAAAGATCCACGGTCATGATTAAAACCTCCCTCCCATTTGCATTTCCCCCTCCACATTATAATTCCCAATCAATCTCAGCCAGTGATCAATCTAGATCAACAGCCCGGACTTAACCTTCCATCCACTTACCCAACCATCAAACCAATCGAGCAATCTCGATCGTCGATTGATCTAGATTGACAGCCATGGCTTTTTCTCATGCCCAAAGCACCCTTTGACCTATTCTTCATATACTTTCTTAATTTTCACTCGTTTTGTGTAGGTTTTTAAGGTTTCTCCACTGTTTTAAAAGGAAAATAAGGCCAGGGATGATGAGCCCCCAGGCCCCTATCTGTCAAGAAAGAAAGATTGCATGGTTCAAACCATGATCTTCCCGTGCCTCATGACCACTGAAGATGTTATAAAACCCTCTGCGCACATGTAAAAGAAACAAAAATAGAATGAATATCAAACATTCAAAGAGTATCAGTGTCAAGGGATAAAACCAAACCAGAATGAAGAATTAAAGGTTTTTAAGCAAAATTTAAAGGGATTAAGGCAGAAAGCTCAGAACCAAAGGCCTAATTCTGACATGAAGACAGTATGAAGACCTGTAGACAAGAATTAAGCCTAATTAGGCCCAAAAAATAGATCAAAGGTAGATTAAGGTGTGTTGAGATTAAACAGAGGAAAATATCAGCAAAGAAGACCTTTACTGCCACAGCAGGGGCTAATCGAACCCCCAGCTATCGGAAGAGCCACCTGCAGCCTCACAGAAATCAAAGAAGGCATAGTTAACGCCTATTCCAAAGATATTTGCGTAAATACAACTGAACAATTAATACAACCAAAAGAACTTATTACAACTCTCAGCAGAGTTATTATAAAGATAAGAAACAACCTTGAAGTCAATTTTCTCATCCATTAAGCCTCCAAAAGCATAACAGAGTAATGAAAAAGAGATATAGATAGAATGCATTCCTGCCTTATGCCTTGCATGGTTTTCAAGGCTAGGAATTGCGTTAAGTGTAGAATTAATTATAATTGAACCATAGAAACTCTTCCACCTCCTCATTTCCCTATAAAATCTCATTGAGGAGCACATTGTAAAGGGTTGGTTGCTGAAAATTTGATGTAATACTTGTGCTCGAAACTTTCTATATGTAAATAGTTTTCATAGGCTCTTGAAGCTCTGTTTTGTGATCAAAGAAGTTAGGCTGAGAAGAGAAGATGATTGTTGTACTGAAACATTAGACTTGAAGTATGTAACTGGATTGACATCAATATACAAGCTAATTTTTGGGATCCTGGTCTATATCATTGGTAAAGTACTTCGTACTGTGTTATTGTTTTCCTTTCATGTATGCCATTTTGTTCACTTTTCTTTGATAAAGAACAAACAATATAGAGCTAGGATTTATCGTTAGAAGTACCCTACTCTCATTGATAAGCTTTATCTTTATGTTTTCCTCCAATTGTGTGTTTAAGAATGACTTAAGTTAAGTGTAAACATTATCAACGAATGTTGGTTTGTCCCTGTCTTGATGTGCAAAGCTTGAAAGGAAGTTCTTGAATGATGTTTTCATTATATGCTGAGTAGAGTTGGACTGGAAAGTTTATGGTTTGCCCTATCTTCTAGTTTCTTTCTCCAAAGGTTGTTTTTAAGGTTTCCCTAAGAGTATGCTGAAGCAGGCTTAGATTTTGAAGTATCTTGCTTGATCTCAAGCTGCACTTTGTTTTCTTATCTGTTTCTATCCCTTCTAAAAGTAGTCATGTGGATTGCTGGATTTTTTGTCTGATAAGTTAGCTTTAATACAAGCTTTTCCAAAGAAGTTTAAGGTTAGCCCTGTCTTTGGTTGGTTTCAAACAGTTGCTTAAAAGGATTTTCTTGTTTGGAAACTTGATAAATCCTTGTTGAAATTATTGATTTTTTCCACTTTCTCAACACTTTTAATGTTCCATTCATCATTTAATCGAATGGATGTTTTGATATAGATTACTTTTCCATTGGATCACTCTTGAAATTGTTGCACAATTAAACCCTTTTATGACTCCATAGCCCAGTGGACTAAATGCTATTTCATATCTATCCTATCAGCTAAATCTTGTTCTGATTTTTCACACCTTCACCCCTTTGAAAATATTTCATTTTTAGGACTTTCCACTCAATTAAAAATCATGCTCAACCATCCAAACAAAAAAAACCCTTGTTCTTAATCACTAGCCTAATATCATACTAAAAGCCTTAAAGATAAATCAGTCTTTGCACTTATAAGAGAGATCCCTCTCTAGATTCAGGAGGGCTACATCCCAAAATCCCAAAGTGGTTCATAATGTTGTCTCTGTAGCTTTAGTCTTACCAATATGCTAAAACTACAGAGGCCTAACATTTCTGGCAACTCCGCTGGGGAAGTCGAGTGAATTTCATCTTAGATACCCTTAAGACCTCAGGAAAAACCCTTTATTCAAGAACATTATTTAGTGCAGTATAAGTAGCTCTCTTCAAGCACTACCAAACAAATGGTAATCATGATAAAACTTATTTGAATCGGTGACAAACTAAGTAACCCTTAGGATTCTCATAAGAGCTTATCAAACCTTGAAGGAATCAGCTAGCTTAGCCATAAGAGTAAAATTTATTTATCTCATCACCCTAGCTAAGTGTTGAAATAGATATAGGACACTCTTAGAACCCATAGAACTGAAATAACTTAGAAAACCCAAAAATATTTGAGATTGGTTTTAAATAAACATGGTGGTGGACCATAAAGCATTTTACCTCCAAAAGAGCTAAAAATTTCCACCTCGTGACTCCAAAATCCTAAAAAGACCTTAAGACTCCACTGGGAAACCCATTATCATCATAACATCATTTAAACTCAGTTAAGAAGACTTTAAAGGTTAAAGTTTTCTTGCTTAAAGATTATTTAGCCTCCTAAAGATTGCCATATTTGGTTAAACGTTTCTTGTAAGTTGGGTCTGAAAAACATAGCATAGTGGCTTCTAGAAGAGTTCATACTATAGCCTATCCCGACCCAAATCCTCCTAAGATAATTTATAACTCTGAAAGAATACTTAGGAAGTCTCCTAAGGCTAAAAATTCAACTATTTTCAAACCACTCCATAGAGCTAATTCTGTCCCTGAAAACCTTGCAGCTCTATAAGAATCACAAGTTGACTTAAGAAATCCATTTAGAGGTAGGTCACTTGATGATATAGATCAGATAGATTTAGATTCTCCACCTTCATCTCAAGATAGAGGTGAACATCTTGGTAGTAGAGAAACTACTCCACCTGATTTACATTTCCTTCATAATTTTTGTTTCTCTCATCCAAGATCAGCTCAACAGTCTCTTACTGGTCCATCCACTTCTGTTCCCCATACATCCATTGTCCAAAACACTCCACTTCAGCCCACTTTCCTTCTTGTTAATCCACCCCTTGTAAATCCACCTCTACCTCCTATCATGGCAACATGGTATGCTCCCTTGGTTCTTCCTTTACCTTTAGTCAATCTTCCACAGGACTATCAGTCCAAGATACATTTGTATGATGCCATTGGTGCTACTACTGCTTCACAACATGTGGATAAGATGAATGACTACTTTGAAAGAAATGAGATTGATGATGAAACAATCAAACTCATATTATTTGATCAAATTTTAGGGGGAGAAGCAAGAAAATGGTTCAAAGGCTTAACCCCTCATAGTATTAATGATCTCCAAGCCTTCCATCAGTTATTCTTAAAAAAATGGGAAGTTAAGAAAAAACCTCTCGAAATACTTTCAGACTACAAGAATCTCCAAAGAAACACTGGGGAAAGTGTTCAAGCTTATTGCACTAGGTTCAACAGTGTGTATAATGCACTTCCCCCAGATCTAAAACCTCCACAAGGCTCAGCTTTAAACAAGTTTCCTAAAGGATTTGATCCTGAAATGGCTTATCAACTTAGAGAAAGAGACCCTCTAACTCTAGAAGATATGTAGAAAGGAGCCTTAGCTATGGAATTTAATCTAATGGAGAAAAGAGATAGAATGAAAAATGAGAAGAAAGTATCATTTAGGGAAAATTCTGCACCTTCGAGATCTAGCTCAAAAATGGAGAGAATGATGGAAGAAATGATGAAAAAGATGAGCATACTTGAGAGAGCACAGGCTATTCAAAACCAATCAGCTCCTCAAAACATAAATCAAAATCAAAATCAGAATTTTAGGAGAAACGAACCTTCAAATAGACCAAGGGAGGATGATCAACAGATTACGCCTCCTTTTCACCAAAACTATGTGAGTGAGGTTGAAGAAACAACTGAACAAACAAAGGAAGATAACATAAACAAGGAACAATGCAAATGGATATGACATATGCTACTATCCCTATTTTTAATCAAACAAGAAGAATTTATAGGGAATCTCATATGCAATACATGGTAAGTAGCCAAGACAAACCAGAAAACTCTCCTATCTATTTTGTACATATAGGCCTTGACTCATTTATTCTTTTAAATCATGAAATATTTAATGAGCAGGAAACCTTAATTGACCTAATGGCCACTCCTCACTATAATGTAGTGATAGACATAGAAAAGGAAGGAGACATAACAGAAGGGTCAAGACAGTGTGTCAAAATATAAAATCACTGTAAACTAATCACGGGTCTTGAGCTACAAAATAGTTATCCATTACTTTTTAACTTTGAGAACCAAGAGAAGAATCATCAACTTAAGGAATAACTTGAGGAACTAGAATAATTTCAACACAATACTGACTGTCAAGAAAAAGCTTAAAACATAGATGATAACGAGGACAATAGTCAAATTGCTGAATCCAAAACTAGTCCTCTTTGGAGTATGAATTTTGATGGGTATTTCACTAAGAACAATGCAGGTACAGTCAATTGGATACATAACACTGAAAATAATCACACTGAAGGTCATTACTACATATTAAATTTTCAATGTTCAAATAACATAGATGAGTATGAATCCCTCCTTTTAGGCCTACACTTGTTGAAGAAGTTAGGAGTTAAAAGGTTAAAATTTCATGGGGATTCAGAGTTGATTGTTAGGCAAGTGAATGGGAAATATAGTGCCAAACACCCCAGACTTAGAGCCTATAGAAATGATGTCATGGACTTAGTAAGAACATTTGAGGAATCCGAACTTATCTTTGTCCCAAGAGACCAAAATATTCTTGTCCATAGTTTAGCTTTTGCTGCTAGAACATGTTTAACACCTTATGAAACCAAAACAATGCACCACCCAAATCAAATTTAGACCAGATGTCCCTGATAATGAAAAATATTAGCAAGTGTTTGATGGAGACAAACAAGTAGAAGACTTCTTACAGTACAGAAATGAATTTGAGCTGCCAAGTTCAGATTCAGAGTATGATAATGACTGTTCCATTGAAGAAAATCTACTTGATGAAGAAGAAAACTCTCGAAATATTGCTATTATAAATATATTAGCTAATAAACTTGAACATAAGACAGAGATTAGTGCAGATTTAGGAAAATAAGACTTAGAAACACTGCAATCTAACACTCAAAATTTGCCAAAAGGGCTAGTCCCCTTAGAAGAATTGTTTGATTTCAATGATGTTGCCAAGAAACCAAAACTGGAGCCTGTGGAAACTGAGGTAGAAGAGTGCATTATAGGAAATGAACTAAAACCAAATATGATCAAACTGTATAAAACTTCACTAGCTCACATCAAACTGAAATACATAGATTTGTCTAAAGATTTTTCTGATGTTTTTGCATGGATTTATGCAGATCTAAAGTCCTATGACACATAAATAATTTAGCACAAGATACCCCTCAAAGAAAACCAAAATCCCTTTAAACAAAAATTGCGCAGAATAAAAAATGATCAATTACCTATGGTTGAGAAAGAAATTAAAAAAATGTATGAAGCTGGAATTATTGTCCCTATTAGATATTCAGAGTGGGTGTCTAATCTAGTGTCAGTTAGGAAGAAAATAGGAGAAATAAGGCTTTGTATTGACTTTAGGAACTTAAACAAAACCTCATTAAAGGACAACTACCCTTTACCCAAGATGGATCATATTTTACAAAGAGTAGTTGGTTCTAAAAGAATTTCTTTGCTAGATGGCTTCTCAGGATACAATCAGATTTTAGTACATCTTGATGATCAACTCAAAACAGTCTTTACTACACCTTGGGGCACTTTCATGTATGTGAAAATTCCCTTTGGTTTAATGAATGTTGGTGCTACATTTCAGAGAGCCATGGATATTGCATTCTCGGAAGAATTAGGCTATTTCATCATTATTTACCTTGATGATATCACTGTTTTTTCAAAAATAGATGAAGAACACCTCGAACACTTGAGAATAGTCTTTGAGAAATGCAGAAAATTTGGGTTATATTTAAATCCTAAGAAAACAATGTTTGGACTCCAGGAAGGTAAACTACTTAGATACATCATATCAGAAGAAGGAATAAAGATAGACCCAAAGAGGATTAAGGGTATATTGTAAATAACCCATCCTAGAAACATGAAGGAACTTCAATCTTTCATCGAAAAGATTAATTTCTTGAGAAGGTTCATACGTAACTTGGCTAAATTCCTTAGAAACATAACAAACATGCTGAAAAAGGAACAAGGAGTTAAATGGACCTTGGAAGCAAAGAAATATTTTGATCTGGTAAAACAAGCATTAACCAAAACACCAGTTCTTATTAGTCCTGACTTTTCAAAAGATTTTTTAATTTTTTCATTTGCATCAGAACACACTGTGGCTGCTGTCCTACTACAGAAAAATTCAAATGGACAAGAGTAGCCAATTGCATTATTTAGTAAGGCATTGAGAGATGCACCTTTGAAGTACAATATCATGGAAAAACAAGCCTTTGCCTTAGTCAAAGCCTTAAAAGACTTCAGAGTTTACATTTTATACTCCCACATAATTTCATTTGTGCCAAACTAAGTTGTAAAATACATTTTAACACGGGACCCAGATGGTAAAAGAGGAAAGTGGATAGTTGTGATACTTAAATATGATTTAGAAATGAAGCCCACTAAACTCATAAAAGGCCAAGGACTAGCAAGATTAATGGTTGAGTCTAATTTTGAAGCTCTTTATATAAACATGATAAATGCATTAGATGAAGAGGAGTTTTCCACTCCCATTATTGAGGATTATTTTTTTAATTCATCTTGCTATGTTGATATTTCATATGTTCTTCTTAATTTCAATACACCTCCTGGTTTGTGAAAAACAAAGGCAAGATTTTTAAGTTGAAAGCTGTAAATTACTGAATTTTAGATAAATGTCTTTCTTGGAAAAATGCTAGTGGATTATTGCTTAAATGTTTGCCTGAGAATGATGCAGATAAGTTCAAGCATGAGTTCCATGAAGGGGATGTTGAATCTTTGATTAAACTGAGAGGGGGGGGGGGGTGAATCAGTTTAATACATGCATTAGCCTTTTAAATTTTCACCAGAGTTATTTACAACTTTAATATGTGAACAATATTATTTGCAGCCAATATTAATTTATTGTGACACCATACTTAAGTTGAAAGCAGCAAGAAATTAAGCAGATTGAAATAATCACATCAACACATAAGAAGCACACATAGAGACAGCAGATGTAAGTGGAAACCCATAAAGGGAGAAAACCACATCTTATTATTGTTAGATGTGCGAAGTCTAACCTCTCAATACTATTTTCCGAGGGCACCAACCCACAGAGGTTTCATTCCTCAATTTCTAAGCTAAACTTGGTAAGAAGGAAGCACCAACTCCTTCAATTTTCTGCAGTAATCAACTTATGTGGAGGCTCCAACCTCACCGTTGAAATATGATGCAGGATGTTGTCCTTGATGGCAACCCACCGAATGAAGATGAAGACATTTGATCGTTGACATGTGTCAGTCTCCGATGGCAATTCACCTCGATGAAGTTATGCTTGACTTGATGGAATGCATATAAGTTTCATTAATGTTTTATGTATGCCATGCTCCTTCTCTTTGCTTCTGAAATTAAACAAATGTGTGACTAAGGTAGAATCCATTAATTTGCTAGTGCTCTGCCTTAAAATTTTGTTTAGTTTTATATGTTTTCATCTGTTTGAAGAGGATCCTTGCAGTCTCTTTCCCTCTTCAGCTCCTCAACAGTCTAATCCATCCATTATTTCAATCTAATACATCAAATCCGTTGCCTATATTGCCCCAACTTGAACTCTGCAGAAACTCGGTCTAATCCCCGCACCCAAAATTGCCTTTCCCTTTTTCCAACAAAACCCCCCAAAATCAAACTCAAACTCCTTTATCCATATACCTAGCCTAAAATTAGTTGTTGTTTCAGTCATCTCAAGCCCCATTTAATATTTTTCGCTGAGATTGACCTGGAGAGAGCCCTCTCCTGTTCTGGTAGGGCTAGCTACCAGACTGAGCGTGGTTTGATGTTACCCTGACTCTGCCTTCCTTCAACCTGAGGTAGATTTAGGCAATAACATAGTGGCGACCATACTGGGGAATTCAAATGATTTACCTGTTAGTGTTATTGGTTTTATAAGCTACAGACGAAGCCTGAAGTTATGCCAGGTAGCCTTCGAACTACTCTTGCTCTGCAAGTGCATAGTAGATAAACGCTGCTTCAGTCAATCTCCGGTCTAGTTTCTAAACGTAATATCTAACTTGTAAATTTCCCAGTACATGTATCAAGTTCAGATCTGATGGTTGATGGTGGACAACGATCAGACATAAGAAGGCTAAAATCATTCACCTGGTGACTCCAATTCAAAGTAGAGACTCCACTGGAGGACTAACTCTTTCTCTACGAAAATGGAAGGATCTTGCACAAAGTTCAGGTATCCAAAGTGGAATGGCATTCAGGATCTAGTCTGCTTTCTTGTAAATTATTTCTTTGTTGTTCTTGAAGCTATCCTGAAATTTTTTCAGAATTTTCTGTACGATAAAGGTGATCAAAATCTTCACTCGACCTATTCAAAAAGTGTAAATACTGATTTTCCCTTTGATCCTGGCCTCCTTACTTTTCCCACATCTTATGATGACTCTCTTCAGAGTAATGAGCCCAAAGAAAACAAAACTGATCCCGTAGCTCTTGTATATACTCCTACACCTTTTATAGTCCCAGATAGGTATAAACCTCTTGTTTTACCTTCTGTTCTTCATGCTTTCCCTAAAAATCATGACCTATATCTACCAAGATTTGACGGTGAATGTAACAATGTCAACGCTGAGCAACATGTGCAGAATGTTGAGACTTCTCTTGACCTTTTTGAAGTTGATGACGAAGATGTTAGTATTAGGCTTTTTGCTCTTTCTCTGCAAGGCCAAGTGAAGAGTTGGTTCAAAGCCCTGCCTGATGCGAGCATCTCAGATTTCCAACAGTTCTTCGAAGTTTTCCTCGACAGGTGGGTGATCGGACAGAACCTTTTCTTGATTATAGAAGAGTATAACCAGCTGAAAAGAATGCCAGGGGAGACAATACAACAATTTTCTGTCAGATTCAACCAAGTATATTTTTCGATGCCAGCTGATATAAGACCTTCTCCTAGATTTTCTCTCTTGCACTATCCGGGTGCCTTTGATCCGGAAATGGAGTTTCAGCTAAGAGAAAGGAATATTGCAACACTTCAAGAGATGCAGAAAAATGCAGTAAATGTAGAGGCTCATTTGCTGATCCGAAGGGAAAATTTGAAGGAAGAAGAGATGAAAAACATAGATCCGGAGAAATCGACATCTTTAGAGGTAAAGCTTGACATGTTGGTAAGTGTAGTCGAAGAGATGATGCAAAATAACACTACAAGGAATGAGTATAATGTTCAAGCCCATGACTTGATGATTGAAGAAGAACAAGTGGCTGATCCAAAACATTTTGTTTCTTATCCCAATTGTCATGGTGATTGTTTTATAGATCATTTTGAAGAAGAGAGAGCTGTTGATATGAAATGTATGCTTGATGGTGTGTTGTATACTGATGATTTGCCTCAGTTTTATCAGTATGATGATGATTATGTTCTCCAGATAGAAGTTAATCTTGCAGACAAATCAACAGCTAGTTTGTGGAAGGAGGAAGTTCACTTTCAGCAGCCTGTGTACAATGATCAACCGATTCATATCAGCTATGACAATGATGAGGAAAGTGCAGCAAATTTTGAAATAAGTGAAGGATATTTTCCTTTTTGTTTTGATTCATTTCAGTTCATCAGAGACAACCTTCATGCAATTAGAAATCAACTGTCAATAAGTCTTGATCTGGACCATATTGAGGGCAATGAAAACCTTGTTCAAGATTTCTCATATTCAAATTTTCAATCCCCGAATGCCATTGATTTTCAAGTTGCAGATGAAAACATGGAAGCTGGCACATATGATTTAATGATACAAGGTGACTCCATACCATTTTGTTTTGAATCATTCCAGTTTTTGAAGGGTAAATAGCATAGTAAATCTTCAAATGAGCAACCCGTAGCATCAAATTTTCAGCCACCAAACGAAATCGAAGGTCAGATTACAGATGAAGGCATGGAAGCTGAAATACATTATTTAATGATGCAAGAGGATTCTGTGCCCTTTTGTTTCGAAGAATTTCAATTTATAAAGCAGAATCTTCGTAACATCTCTAAAGAAAAAGATGAACACCTAGTAGGATGTCATACAGTTTCAATGGATACATCGCAGCAGTCTTCTCAAGTTTTTGATGATCCTGTTTCTCGTGTGTTGGATGATGTTTGTTGTAAAATTCCTTCTTCATTGGCTAACCATGTGCCAGAAAATAATGTTGATAATAATTTTATTCAAAAGTCCCCTTCATTGTATTGTCTAACAGATTTTTCATTACAAAACCCATTTCCAGGTTTGCAGTCATATGAGGAGATTGATAAAGGAGACTTTTCTTCTGTTTGGAATCAGCAACAGAGTTTGGTTATTCACGAAATTCAAGATCCTTTTGGCAGCTTGCTGCAATCACCAAAGAAAGACAGCACAGATGTGAGGAAAATCTTAATATCCAGCTATGAAGATTACCTGAACCAGAGCAGTAATGTGTTAATGGAAACCAATAGCTATGTTTATGAAGATCCTTTCGTAGTATTCTTGAAGTCATCCAGTCAATTCATGCTTTGCAAGTTTATCAGCAGTGAAATTGATTCCAAGTTTCCATGGGATTTGCCTTTCGATTCTTCCCTTTTCCTGTGCATCAGAAAGCATTTGGGAAGAAATCAAATAGCAGCCAGGATGCTTACATGGTTGCATTGGTTGTTCCATTTCACTTGATTGGGTGGTGAAAAGAACAATTAGAGTAGGTTTGATGAATAATCTCAATTGTGAGCATCTTTCCAGTTTGTTAGTTATGTTTCAGTCATGCTTGGTTTTATTATGGTTTTCAGTTTTAACCTTAAGTCAAATTCAGTTTGCATAATTTCAGTTTTCGCGTTTTGACTCCATAGCCCAATGGATGAAGGCACTTTCTGCTCTTCCAAAGATCTGTAGTTCTTGGCATCTCCCAGGAGCTACCATCCCCATTGGAGCCAATGTTAGAGTCGGTCTCGTTGTCCCTCCGTCAGAGATCAAAATCTCTTTTGTTGCATTTCATTTTTAGGTGTCTCATCCAGTTCATTCAGTTGCATTCCGTTAGGGGCATGCCATTATCTAACAGAAGGGTCTTGTCTCTCACTTTCCCTCATGTCATGTATCTGCTGGTTTGTGTCTGATCATTAAAGTTCAGCAAGGTTCATCAAATTCAATGTTACAGTCCTTCATAGTCATGGATGGTCTTTTGGTCAGCAAAGAGTCACTTCAGTCATTAGGTCTAGGGTTTCGCAAATTTCGTCTTCAAAGTGTCCAATAATTCTAGCAGGCTAGAGGGAGGTTCAAAATAAGTTTTCATTTCAAGTGTTTCATTGTCATATTGCTTAAACGTGACTTTTCTTCAAAACTCTATTTTGAAGAAAATCGTCATTTTGTCCTTTGTAATAAATGCCATGTATATTTTCCAAGTTTTTCAGTTGTGAAGATCTCCAGGCACAACCCTGGTCACCTTTGCCAAATTCCATGCCAACTATCCCTGCAAGACAGAAAGGAAATTCATCATTCAGTTCACAAATCACAGAGGAAACAAGAAAAACAGAGTTCTCTTGTAAAAGCGCTAAATTCTTCAAACAATGGGTTTTCTAAATGAAAAATCAAAGTCTATGCCATAGGAGATATTCTTGTGCTTCAATAATTCATTTACATGCAAGAGAGCAAAGAGAAATCATGGAGGAAGCGAAAACAGAGTTTAGAGGCCGAACTGTTGAAGAATTTTCTACGCGGCGCACAGGGCAACTGGCGTGGCGCACTAGAGGAGCGTGGCGCATTGGGCACCTCTGCACAGTGTAAGTTTTCTCCTGCGCGGCGCATATAAAGTGCACGGCGCACTGGGCTTTGCGCGTGGCACATAGGCCTGAGACCGAAATTTTTTGCTGGTCTTCTCCAAAATCACATTTTTTTGTTGCTCCGTGCTCAAGTTAGTTTGTACAATTGCTCATAGCTGGTGTTGGGAGTTGTTTGAAGATTTTTTTGAGAATTTGAATGCTAAACATAAACCCTATATTTTTTTCAAAAATTGCTCCTTATGGTTTCGATTTAAAGTTTTGAAAGTCTGATTTTTGTGCCAAGTATTGCAAATCCCATTCCTCACCTGTGGTTCTATTCCCTTTCATTGCAATATCATCATTGTTAATATCCCTTCCCTATTCCCCTATATCCCAAATCACTCATGTCACTAATTCCCATTTATACCTATCCCTAAAACCCACCATTTCCTATCATTAGCCCTCTCCCATATCATTTGCAAAGAGTCCCTAATTCCAAAATTCCCCAAACCCCACATTCCCCAAACATAATCAAGTGAATGTCTTCACATTATAAACTTCACTTGGTTGAAACATATTTTTCCCACAGTCCCCTATACTCACTGTCCCTATTTACCACATTTCCTTCCCATACAGTCCCTTCCTATTTGGCATATTTTGGCACTTGGAGACAAAGACACCAAGTTCTCATTTCTCATTTTCAAACAAACCAAACATACACTTTTCATACACATTGCAACACCATGACGGACATAGATTCATCATATGAACAAGACAGTAATTGCACCATTGAACTGCATGCACCAAGAAGGCATTGAGGCGGTAGTTGTGTGTATACATTTCAAATCTTGGCCGAAGCTTTGCATTTATATGATAATAAGAGGGACTTCAATCAAATTTCAAGGAATTTGACAGTACTTTTTGCCTTAATTTTTTATTGCAAAGTGTTTTTTCTGCCTGATTGCATGAGCGCCACCTTGCGCGCTTACATTGGCAAATGTCCGTAGGAAAAATCGGTATTTCTAGATTTTATGAAAATTTATGCATGCTCAGGAATGGCCTAGGTATTTCATCATACCTGGGTTGTATTTGGTTAAAAACACCCTAAAAAATGGCCTTTCCGCCACTTTTCACCCACAGAAGCCAGTGTTGCTGGGAGATTGCAAGCTTGAGAGTGACAATGATATCCAAATTTGTAGAACCTACTTGGTTGAAAGTCATAGTAGCTTTCCAATGAGTCATCTGCAGCTCAATTTGACTTCGGTAAGGGCCTCCAAATCAGTTCCAAATTTGCTACGATACCTGGGCACGACGCATAGAGAATTTTGGCCTATATTTCACTCTTCAGCTCAGAATTTCGGCCATTTTTTACTAGTTTCACTTTCTGATGTAACTCTTGATCCACCTTGATGTAATTTCATAACCATGATGTAATTTTGGCACATATTTACTTTTTCTAGAAGATTCATTCACCAAAAGGTGAAATGTGAGTGAATGGATCAGTTTCCTAGCATATAGAGGCAAGTTGTTTCATGGCCTATTTTCTAGTTCCTAGTTTAGATATGGTTGAAATAGCTCTTAGAATGATGAGCTCGACCCCTAGAGGCATGGGAATGGGTTAGGCTTGTCTATATGATGTATTTTCTCAGACATTTTCAGGGTTGGACTCTTGGGAATAGTTTGGCACCTCATTGTATATTCATTTCAGCATTTTTGGCAAAGGAAAGACCAGGGTTTTGCAGCACTTGTTGGGATCCTTGTGGCTCTGATTTTTTATGATGTTTCTCTCTATGTATATGTAAGTTTCATTAATGTTTTATGTATGCCATGTCCCTTCTCTTTGCTTCTGAATTTAAAAAAATGAGTGACTAAGGTATAATCCATTAATTTGGTAGTGCTCTGCCTTAAAATTTTGTTTAGTTTTATATGTTTTCATCTAGTTGAAGAGGATCCTTGCAGCCTATTTCCCTCTTCAGCTCCTCAATAGTCTAATCCATCCATTATTTCAATCTAAGACATCAAAGACATTGCCTATCTTGCCCCAACTTGAACTCTGTAGAAACTCGGTCTAATCCCCGCACCCAAAATTTCCTTTCCCTTTTTCCAACAAAACCCCCCAAAATCAAACTCAAACTCCTTTATCCATATACCTAGCCTAAAATTAGTTGTTGTTTCAGTCATCTCAAGCCCCATTGAATACTTTTCGCTGAGATTGGCCCGGAGAGAGCCCTCTCCTGTTCTGGTAGGGCTAGCTACCAGACTGAGCGTGGTTTGATGTTACCCTGATTCTGCCTTCCTTCAGCCTGAGGTAGATTTAGGCAATAACAGGAGATTAAAAAAATCCTAGCATCTTAGTGAATTAAGTTGTCTAGGTGATTAACTATTTTATTCCCATACTCAATCCCTGCCTTCAGGGGGTTTTGTATAGTCTTGAAATGCAACGATACTACTCATTTTTGTCTTGATCCTTGTAGGCACTGCAAATAGTCTAGGAAACAAAAAAAAAACAAGTTGAGCTTCTTACGTCATAAATGATCTAGTTTCTATAGGAATAGTCTTTAAGCACTTGACTTTATATAGTACTAGTGAATGCGAAAACCAAAAAAATATTGAATGGATTACCATATGTGCAGGTAAAAGATAGACATGTAGAATATATATCTCCTATTTCTATGAATCTAGTACATTTTTTCATAATTATTGGGATTGAACAACATTTGCATGGATGGTTCCACTCGGTTTGAGCTTGTGTCAACCTTGCCAAGAGCATACACAAGAAGCAAAAAGAGAGAAAAGGGTTGAAAAGAAAAACACATACACACAAAGAGCCAAAGACAAGTTGAATGGGGTTTGGTTGGTTGGTAAAATAGGGGTGTTTTTATTCCCCAACCAAGGTTTAAATTCACCTAAACATGTGATAAATACCAGATAGTTTAAATTAAACCATAAGGAGGAGCATAACCATTATAATTGCAACTACTCATGGATTCTATGATGTTGTACTCTACATTGATTAAATTCCTGAAGCACTTGGAGGAATAATCCCCGTGACTAATGGGAATCAGACTCTTTTTAGGAAATACTATTATTGTATTCAATAACACAAGATTGCACCTAGTCACTTCCTTCTTCACACACCCATTGCTAACCTAAACTTGCTCCAAAACAGAATCATTTCTAACACAAACATGCTTCAAGCCAAGCATTATTTATTAATCAAAAAATTAACATAAAACTTCAGCACATCACACATCCACCATATTATAATGAAAGAAACAAAGATATTTGAACTAATCCAAGGAAACATGGAATACAATACCTTTAGTCTCTTCAAATTTTCTACCATGTTTAACATCAAAGATAAGAATGTCTTACAGGTTTCCAATGTCCAATAAATGCTTAGCCTCACCACCTACATATATTTTCTCACAAAAGGTAGCATTCCTAAAAGAAACACCCTCTTTTTCCACATCCTTACAATCGGGACTATGATATTATGGGTATACAATATCTTCCATTTGATATAACCTATAAATGTGTTCAACATGTTATAAATTAAATAATTTCAAATATTAAATTCCTTAAGCCTTTGCATGTATATGTCAAATTATTTAAAGCAACTAAATACAAAAGAAATAAATACAAACAAACATGTTATACATGAAATCATTTAAAATCTTAAATTATTTAAGACTTTGCATGTATATGTCAAATTATTTAAAGCAACTAAATACAAAAGAAATAAATACAAACAAACCTGAAGTGTAAGTAGTGAAACTTGAGGGAACCAATCATCTGCATGTTTATCCCAACTTGTTTCTAGTGAAATGAGCTGAATTTTCTTCTCAAGCTGCAAAACAAAATTCAAACACCCATAATGTTACATATATCAATTAAAAAAACACCTTACATTTGAACAGGAGGGACAAAACCTGGCATATATCCCTACATTCCCATGCCATGTCAAAACTTATAAAATTTTAGTAAAAGAATGTGAGAAGGAATTGAATGCCAACAGTCATTGCTTTTAAATCAACTATCACTTTCACAGAGGCTCATATTAGTTTCAATTCAATCGAGTGGGTGAATTAGTACAAAAATTAGGATAATATGTAACAATTCTTAAAGCTTGAAACAAGTTTCACTACAAAGCTCAAGCTCAGGATCGCGGTGTTCTGAGAGAACTAGCAACAATACCAATCATTCAACAAAAATATCGTGTAAAATAGCGACGATTTCTAAGAAAACACTCTAGGGTTCTCTACATTATATTGGTGAGAGATCTAAAGAAAACACAAAAGGATAGGACTTGTGTTGGCCATGTTAGATACATTCAGAAAACCAAGAAAATTTGATCTCGCAATTCATTGAAAACATTCTGATAACAATGAAACAAGTGAAAAAGTTATTTAAATGTTGTGGCAACAAGATGAGCAATTTTTGCAACATTGTTTAGGCCTTTCTTCACTCAAAAAAGCAACGAAAGTGCAATATTGGTTACATTATACTGCCGCAATATTGGAGGAGTTAAAGAGCACGTGCATTTACCAACTTCAATTCTTAATTGATATTTCCAACAATGTAGATGATGGTGATGCGTTACATGTATACCTACTTGAACAATCTCAATAGAAATAGAACAAAGATGAAACATACCTAGAAGTTGAACATTATATGGATATGTTATGCTCAGACAAAGTAATAGATGAATGTGTTAGAATTCATAATGGAATGTTCTTCAACCTTCCTATGCCAGATGTGTACCATTAAGTGTGTCGACCGTTTACTCCAAAAATAATATTATCTTTGCTATATTCTAGTAGTGTTAACATAATTCTTATGTAATGGTAGTGTTACAATGCCCACAACAAAACAAAATGCGTTACACCTAAGCCTGGAACCAATGCCGACAACAAAAAATATGTGTTACATCTAAGACTAACGTTACAATGAATGTTCTAGACCATTATGTCTTCCAAAATTATTAAATTTGATATTTCTCCTGGCACTTTTACATAGTTTGTACTAGTATAATGTATGCCAGAGCAGAGGTATCCATGGCATGGATGCATTGCAAATAAGCATTCATTTTACTGCATCGAGGACAGAGAAATGATATTGAAGGTTTTAGAATAGATTAAATGAGTCGAATAATTGCCAATAAGATTGCATTTAGGATTTCTAAATAGAGTACAGTGCACCACATGATAACCTTTGGCATCACAACAACATGAGCAATGTTTTCGTGGCAAGCAAGCTTCCACCTGCGGACAAAAGTTTCATCCTCAAATACAACAGTGCTGCTCAGTTCATTTAACATTGCGCTAATTCCAGCAGACCGAAATCAAGGTGTAACAAAGAAATATGGGAGCATGCCCATTGCAACTTCCTATTATTGTGGCATCCCTAGAAGCTAAATACTCAACATCCCTTGAAAGGGCATACATGTGCTTGTTCCTTGTTATTTGCACACCACATGGAATGGGACATCTAGCAGAATTATGCCCAAACACACTCACACTTCCTATTGGATTCTTAAAACTCGCCTTTGGTGCCCACTTCACAAAGGGCATCATTAAGCCAAATAAAGCCCTGTCACAATGGATATAAAATTGGTCTTTCATGAATCCTATTTCTTCAAGCGTCTGAACCACCATATCCAAATCATCTATGTGCTTGATCCTTGAAAGGATATTTATGTGCATTTATGTGCTCGATCCTTGTTTTTAAGTCACTTCTATCTTAAATCCACACAATCAATTTCACCAGAAATTTTGTACCACAATTTGTGATGTAACCCCAATACTCATGTTTCTCAAATTCCCAAAGGCAGGCAAACTAGTCCAAGACTCCAACCTCAAACTACCTCGAGTGTACTCTGTAGTTGCTCTCAATAAAAGGGTCACCAAGATTATTAATGGAAAAATGTTGCAAGTGTGCCAGTGCACCATAATCAAAATCCAAATTGTAAGGATAACGCAAATGATGCTTCGTTATTTCCACGAGACTCTGTCGGTACTTGGCCAGAACACTAGCCATGTATCCCTCTTTTTCACCTATAATCTCATCGTCAAATGTTGGCTCGGTGGTCGTAAGGCAACTCGTATGAATTTTCTTGCGGAGCACAATTTCTTTCTTTTCTCCATTTCCAAAACCTTGGTCATTACCAAAACGGCTTCTAATGCCACCATTTTCGTCCGCATCAGTCCTGACCAAGGGAGCGCATATCTCAACTGGATCAAATTCCTCAAGGAGATGCTCGACCTTGTCCCTTTCCAGAGCCTTAGGGTTAGCTTTTGTGCTTGGGTTCGGAACTTGTACCGTGCAAACCATGACTCTTCTATTATCTGTCACTTCGAGAGTATGCCAATGATGTGCCGAGATCGATTCCTTCTAAACCCAGAGAGGCCAAGACTATGCCTTGCATGTTGTTTATATATGCAATGAATATGTTTCGCTCATTTTTGCTCTCGCTAAGCACGACATTTAACGAAAATATCTCGGGAAACTGGCATGGCCCCATCCGTTGAAAATATGCCATTGATATTCACATGTGTTAAGCTAAGTATTTTTTAATTTTAATACAGAGGATTCATAATTGTGTTTATGATTACTCATACTGATGAAACAGGCACCCTGGATTCTCTGTCAATGTTATATTGAAAAGACGAATTCAAAATTTATTTGTTTTTTCATTAGCACTATATTTTTGAAATTACTACATTACTATCATTGTTGGAGTAGATTTCTCTTACCTATGGGTTGAATGAAAAAATCATAGTCAATGCAATGAGATCTCATCAAGTGAAATTATGTGATGCCATATATAGTCAGAACATATCCAATTCCGAACATTGAGATAAGCGCAAAACAATATTCAGTCAAAGATGCCGAGAACGCTTCTGATTGCATATGTGCGAAATCTTAAGGGAGATCCACCATTCTTTAAGCGAGATCAAGAGAAAAATTCATATGGCTTGTAGCCAAGGTGTAAGATGAGACGAGAGTGAAAGTTATGTAGAAAGTTGTACCCGAGAGAGAGACTTGTAGATAGAGGTTGTGACTATAGGTACCAAGAGAGGATAATAGAAGTGTGCAAAAACCTGAGCAGAGACCCTGTGCCATTCATGAGAGAGTAAAGACCGATAATCTAAGAGAAATGTCCCATAGATAAAATCAGTGGCCTATTTATAGTTGATGCAATGGGTGAAGGGTCATAACTCATTGGCGACATTGGGCTAAGAAGATTTTGAAATTTTTGGGGGGAAATTTAATAATTCTAAATTTTCATAATTTGTTTCTTAAAGAATAAATATTTTAAATATTTTTTTGGTCTTACATTTTTTGGTACTTTCTATAGTTGTTAGGTGTATAAATCCACCTTTTGGAATCTTCCCTACCACTAAGCATTTTAAATCTTGCTAGTGGTTTAGGATGTCAAATTGAGTATTATCTTGTCATTAGGCATCTCATTTTTTTCGTTCAAGAACTAATTTTATGCATTAATCAATGTATTTAATGTCCATGTTATTTTCTATAGTTGGGAATATCTACTTATCTAGTAAATAACAATAACTCTAATTTCAATAAAAGATAAGCACCCACATTAAAGATAACAATGTAAATATGGAGTTGGTCGGGAAAATGGCTTTGACTCACTGCAGCTACAAGCGAATTTCCGATGGATTAGGCTTTGGATAATGGAGGTCATGTGTTGGAAGACATTATACGAATGGTGGTGAATATTGGACTCAGCGATCTGCAACATATTATGCCCATGACAATGGAGTAAGTTATTCCGGCACCGATAGTCATCACATCGAAGTTAACCCTGCTTTATCACCTGTGATGGAGGAAGAGCTAGTAGGGTATTCAGCTGACACCCTCAACCCCAGGTATATTTGGATTGTGGATCCACCTAAGCACCATGTTTCACTTTCTCTGGATGCCACTTCTCCATCGAAGATCCAGGTAGGTACACAACCTATCACTATGGAAGAAGGGGAGGTTAATTTTACCGGGCTAGGGTTAGCTCAATATTCGTTTGATTATACCTCTTTCAATGACCACTTCCTGCTATAATGATCATTGCACCCCACATTATCCATCTTGTCCCCACCTGAAATACAAAAATGGGTGCTAGAACAAAAATTGGTATCAGGTTCGGGTGTAGAGGTAGTATTCTCTGAAGAAGAAATTAGATTGACAGAAGGTACCCATGAATCTAATCCCTTAGCGTCTAGGAACATAGGGGTTCAAACCCACCAGATTGGTAACAACAAAACCCTCCACCTAGGAGATCTTCAGGCTATTTCGAAGGCATCCCACAAATCTCCCTCTCCTAAGAAGAGACTAGGGTTTTGGACTCGGAATATGCCCAACCCTCTGAGGTAGCAGAATCAGTGGATGTTATACTCAAGAAACCAAGGAAAAATTCTAAGTGCACAAAGGTCAGGGAGCGAAGTCAGCTTCTGGTATTTGGTGAAGTAAATTCTATGGGTCAGGTTTTAAACACTACAAACTCGGTCCACATGGGTCAAGTTAGGGGTCATAACTACTCATCGATAAGGCTTCGACATTGAGTTATGGATATTTGGGGTAACACCCTTGAAAAAATTCCCTTGGTCATCACAATGACCCGTGGTTGGTTTTCCCTAACATTCTCGAATCCGGACCAAGCTACCTGGGTAATGTACAAGTTCTGGCATATTGAAATGGTCCCTGTTCTCCTGAAGCAATGGGCGCCTCTTTTTGACCCTGACAATGAAAATTTGGGCACCGACCCTATCTGGGTAAGAATTTCGGAATTTCCACTTCATTTCTAGTTTGAGGATGTATTCCGCACCATTGGTGATGACTTGGGAATATATCTTGATCATGAAAGATCCTATACGGACTCAACGAATATGGTTATTGCTCGTATACCCATTCATCAGGATACCTAGGATGGTCTTGTTGAAAGCATGAATCTTCAATACGAGGGACACACCAAGCTACAAATCCTCTATTATGAGGGAGTTCCCTTTCTTTGCAGACATTTTCATAAGGTAGTTCACCTGTATAAGGAATGCATATTGCATAATAATGAATTGAGGGACATGATTCCAAACTTGGCCATGATAGGCACTCAGATTGTGGATAAGGGTTGCAATATACCCAATTCGGCTCCTCATAAATCTACACCTTTGCGACCAATGTGTTATCACTCTAGTAATTCTCAAGTTATGTGAATTTGGTTTTAGTCAAAGAATGCTAGAGGTAACCACAAACCTACTTCAAACACTAGGATCTAGCCTTCCTAGGATCTAGCATAAACGTAAATGGATGAATGTAACAAAGAAAGGAAACAATGACAAGTGAAGAAAATACTTCACTCCAAATATCTCATCACAGGAATCTTGAAGTATGATGCCAATTTTCTTTGATCCAGCCTGCTCCTCGAAATTTTGACACACAAAAGCTTTAAATTCCAAGAAGAAATGAATATAACAATCCCAAAAATTTTATTCTACACAAAATACTTCTAAAGATGAAGTATTTATACATAATGTTTTACAAAATATCCTAGAAGTCTACTAGGAATTATCTTAGGAAAATAAAATATATTTACAATAATAATAGAGACAACTGCTTAACAAATCAGCAAGCTGTCCTATTTTATCCAAAAGAAATAGAAACAGTTTTGAGGATAAAGCAGTTGGCTGCCTTGGTGTCCTCCTTGCTGGCTCTTAGACATTTTTTGAATCTGATCTGCCTTGTCCAATACTCTTTCTCAGATACTCTCTATTCACTGATACTCTTTAACCCTTATTCAAAAAATGTTTACTTCTGTAAATAAAATTTGTTTTGACTGTAATTTAGAAAACAACTTTCTTCCTTCATTTCACCTGCTTGTCTTTTATCCTTCATAAAAATCAGTAAGTGACTGGCAATCCTCATTTTTAGGAATTTGAATATTCTTTAATTTCATAAAATTCTCGTCAGCTTTTGTATATCTATCAAATATTGGCTTGGTGACAAACAAGTGTTTGATCTCATGCTGCAAGTAAAATAAGTCTTCAAAACTCTTAAGTTACACTTTTCCTGTTGGGGATGCCTTGACATGTTGGTTTATTTACCTGTTCCTTGGCAAATTCTCTTATCTTCTTATCATAGTCATTTTGAGGCATCAATTTATCATTAATAACCATGATATCAGGAAGTCATTTTTGCCTCAAACTCGTGAACTTAACCATGAATCTGGTTATGGCAGTATTCATGGCTTCACACTTTTCTTCAAGTTGTCTCATCAAATTTCTCTTTGTTGTGACTTTCCTAATTTCTAGGATAGTTGCAGTTCTGTTTGTTATTTTGAGCTCTTCCAACTCCTATCTATTTTTTTTTGTTAAGGAAATTGATTAGCCTTACAGCTTGCTCTGGTTTTTCAGCCAAATCAGTTTGCGTCTTTTGAATTTCTACTTAGGCTGCTAGTAATAATTCTCTTTTCTCAAAAATTACCTGAATTGAAGGCCATACATCGTCGATGGCTTCAATGATATTATTCCAAAGGTAATTTTTGATGTATGATATCTGATCCTTCAAAGTTAATTCTTTCTGCAACTTTTTTAACTCTTCACTCAATCTGCTGGAATTTTGTTCATGTGTCTTAGCATTGACCTGAGCTAATTTATTTGACTTTTCAAGATTTTCAACCATTTTTGTCAATCTATTAATCTCATTTGTCTTTAAAGACATCTCTTCCATTTCTTTTACTATCTTGCCAACCTCATTAGTAGGTTGTACTGCTGTTGTAGAAGATTTAGTGGCTGATGTTGTGGAAGAAGTCACTGGCACTGCAGTAGCCAGTGGTTCTTTGGGTGCCAAATTTTCACCTAAATTTGAAGGCACTGCTGCAGTGATAACTGGAATGATTATAAGAATCACTGGTTCTTTCATTGTCTCCTTTGCTTGGACAAGTTTTTCCATCTGTATTTCCATTTCCTTAACCTGGGCTGTCAGCTAAGAATTAAATTCATCATTTCATCTTTTTCATTATGTTCCTGTATGACTTCTTTTGTCTGAGGATGCTCACTTTGAAGAAGTTTGAGTTGTTTCCTCAAGGCTGTTATATCTTCATTTCTCTTTTTGACCAATAATTCAGCTGCTTTGACACTAAAAATGTTCACTGTGGAGATTCTGATAACAGAAACTCTAAACTCTCACCACAGAAATCTACAAACTACAAATGCTTTGATATTGGCAGGGCCATGCTGAAGTTTC